>CM061747.1:31320289-31580288 GCA_030979885.1 Lolium multiflorum | reverse complement strand
ATTGAACCATTTGATTGTTGGGGATTTGACTTCATGGGACCTTTCCCTCTTCAGAAGGTAACACTCATATACTTGTTGCTGTTGATTATGTTACTAAATGGGTGGAAGCCATACCTACAAAAAGTGCTGATGGTGAGACCTCTTTAAAAATGCTTTTAGATATTATTTTTCCTAGATTTGGAGTACCTAGATATATTATGACTGATGGAGGTTCTCATTTTATTCATGGAGGTTTTAGAAAAACTCTTGCTAAGTATGGTATTAATCATAGAATTGCTTCCGCTTATCACCCTCAAAGTAGTGGTCAAGTAGAATTATCAAATAGAGAAATTAAATCTATCTTGCAGAAAACCGTTAATAAATCTAGAAAGAATTGGGCTAGTAAATTGAAGGAAGCACTATGGGCTTATAGAACTGCTTATAAAAACCCCATGGGAATGTCACCTTATAAAATGGTTTACGGAAAAGCTTGTCATTTACCTTTAGAACTAGAACACAAAGCTTATCGGGCTGTTAGAGAATTAAATAAAGATCCTAAACTTGCCGGTGATAAGAGGTTGCTACAATTAAGTTCTCTAGATGAATGGAGAAGTGAAGCTTATGAAAATGCTAAACTCTTTAAAGAAAAAGTTAAAAAATGGCATGATAGAAGGATCATCAAAAGAGAGTTTAATATTGGGGATAAAGTCCTATTGTATCGGTCTCGTCTCAGATTCTTTGCAGGGAAATTACTCTCGAAATGGGAAGGACCATATGTTGTTGAGGAGGTGTATCGTTCAGGAGCAATTAAAATTAGCTCTCTCCAAGGCAATGCTACGCAAGTGGTGAATGGACAAAGACTCAAGCATTATATCTCAGGTGATTCTTATAATGTTGATGTTGATATTATTCAGTGGAAACACCGGAGGCTTTCATCAAAGGACAAATTGACAGTCCGCTAACCGACTTTGAATAGGTAAAAAGATGGTAATGAAAAGTTCCGTTTACTTTCCGAACATTATTTTTGTTGTTTTTGGAAAATATGAAAAATTACGAGTTCGAAACGGAGTGGAAAGGACGCACGAGGGCGTGCCACCATAGGCCGGCGCGGGCCCCTGCCTGGCCGCGCCGACCTATGGTTTGGCCGCCTCGCCCCTTTCCGACTCTGGTTCGATCTGGTACTTTCCTTTTGTCGTGAAAATTTTTGCTATATAATCCCCCGGACCCCTGGAGGTCCGTATATCGTTTTCTCGACGTGTTTTGTTTCGAGCTGTTTCTGCCAGGATTTGCTTCGGATCTAGAGCCATCATGTCTTCGTCGGAAACTCCGAAGGACAGCTCCTGCAAGGATGTTGGCAACTTGTACATGGAGGAGCTGAGGATGCACCCAAAGGAGTTGATGCTCGTCGAGGGAAAACTGCAGATCAAAGATGTTCAGGGTCCCAAAGGAGAAGGAAGCTTGGAAGACAGGATGGAGAAGCTAGAACAAGAGGTCTTCAATTACAAGAAGATGGCCGAGCGTGAAGTGGATATCTTTCACAAGATTGTGTCTGAACTCATTGCTGAACACGAGAAGGAAACTGCAAAGCTATGGGGCGACATCCTCTCACTTCACGACACCACCAACAAACTCCAAGCTCAACTCTATGACATTCATAATCAGAACTGTGAGTATGAAAACAGGTTTAAACATATAAGCCGTGCTGCTAGTTTCAGGATTCCCGAGACCAAGA
Organism: Lolium multiflorum; assembly: GCA_030979885.1. Taxonomy (NCBI): domain Eukaryota; kingdom Viridiplantae; phylum Streptophyta; class Magnoliopsida; order Poales; family Poaceae; genus Lolium; species Lolium multiflorum. The sequence goes on along the minus strand of CM061747.1, from coordinate 31,578,577 downwards.
TGTCTTTTGTTGATGGAGGGCCTCTTCCATGGAAGTCTGATGACGACAAAGATTCACCATCATCACCGAAGGAGTAATTCATCATCAGTATTGGCATCCCCTTGGTTTGTTCCAAGCTTGGGGGAGTGCCGCGGTATCACATCATCACCACCTTTATCTTTTACTATCAAGTAGTGTCATATCATGAGTAGGGAAGTTATCATATGGAATAGTATGCAATGTGGAAGTATCTCTCTAGTTAGTTGTCTATGTATCCGTTGGTGTGAGTTATCGTTATGAAATATTAATGAGAAGTCTTATCATTTACTTTTTGCACACCTTATTTTAGTTTGCAATTTCCATTATATGATTACTCTTGACATGAGTATTGATATCACTTTGGGAGCATTAAGTAAATCTATTTGGTTTTGGCAAACTTAGCATTGGTCAATAGCAACAACACCCTGATGTTTAATTAGAAGAGAGAAATACACTTAGATATATTACTCTATTATCTCTATGTTTAGTATTCTGAAGTTAAATTGCTTGTGCCTATGAGAAAGATGCATGATTGTTCTATCATATGTATATTTGTTTGTTTCCTTCAAACTTTTATGCTTGCTATCAAACCTTGCTAGTCCAAAGACTTGTACTGAGAGGAATGCTTCTCATACATCCATAACCTTAGACCAAACTCATATGGCATTTGTGTCCACCATACCTACCTACTACATGGTATTTTCTTCCATTCCAAGTAAATTCTCATGTGCTACCTTTAAATTATTCAAACTACTACTCCTTATTTGTGTCAATGTTCTATAGCTCATGAGGAAGTATGTGGTGTTTCATCTTTCAATCTTGTTGGGCGGACTTTCACCAATGGACTAGCGGCACATCCGCTTCCAATAATTTTGCAATAAGAGCTGGCAACGGGGTTCCCAGCCCCAATTAATAACCTTCATTAATAATTCTCTTCACATGTTTTGCTCTGATTCATCGTAGGCAACTTAATTTTGCAATAGACACTCCCTCCATGGTATGTGAATGTTGGAAGGCACCCGAGATTCAGCACAGGATTGAGAAAGGTTGGGGAGTGCTCATCCTAATAAAACTAAAACACATGGGTAAACAAAAGAGAAGGGGGATGATCTACCTTTCTGGTAGAGATAACGTCCTTCATGGGAGCCGCTCTTTGAAGGTCTGTTTGGCAAGGGGTTAGAGTGCCCACTACCATTCGACAACAATAAACACCGCTCAAAATCTTACTTTTATTCTCTTATATGATTTCAAAACTTGAAAAGCTCTAGCACATGATTTAATCCCTGCTTCCCTCTGCGAAGGGCCTATCTTTTAATTTTATGTTGAGTCAGTAAACCTATTTCTCTCTATCTCAAGCAAGCAATTGAGTTGTTGTGAACCAATCATTTATGCTATGATTCAGTTAATCATGTCTTTTATGCTTTCTTGTTTAGTACCAATTTTATTTGAATGAATATGACTTTGAAGTTATCAATGATTATGAAGAGATTGTCATGCTTAAATATGAAGGCTCAGCTATAAATTCTAATATGAAAGCTTTGCTTAGAAGTACAATCCGTTAGTAGTTCTCTGACCAAGAACGAAGTTTGCCATCACCAACTATGATTTCTTATGCACCTTTACTTGTGATTTCTCTTTACTTATTTCGAGATGAGTTATATGAGGAAGTTGTTTACTAGAATGTCTTGTGTGAATGAATATGATGCTTCTTGTCCGTATTTTATTTATCGACTCTTCACCCATAAACATGTGGTCTTGTTTATCGAGCCTGGGCTTCGCTTGTGACAAGCGAGGCTCAAGCTTGGGGTGAAAGCAGGCGTCCAATTTGCATCACTATTTTGTATCATAATTTGCTGTTATTCATTGATATATTCCATATTGGGACACAATACTTATGTTATTTCATCTATTTTGCATGTTTCATCATCATTGGAGGACCAAGCACCGGAGCCAGGATTCTGCTGGAAAAAGCACCGTCAGAACGCAATATTTCGGAAGATCAACTATGGAAGGGAATTTCACGTAAATTCCTATTTTTCCAGATGACGGAGAGAGCCAGCGTGGGAGCAGTAGAGAGCCACTGTGGCCCAGACCACAGGCGGCGCGGCCCAAGGCCCGGCCGCGCCACCCCGTGTCTTCGGGGCCCCACAACCCTTTCGCCTCCTTTTCTTCGCGTACGTCTTCGTCCCGACCTAGGCCACAGAGAGGACCTCACGAAGGGTTACGCCCGCTCTGCGGGCGAGAACACCAGAGAAAGAGCTCTCCGGGGCGGCAGGAATCCGCTGGGAAATTCCTCCCCGGAGGGGGAAATCGACCGCCATCGCCATCGTCATCGAGCGGGACATCATCTCCATCATCATCATCATCATCTCCACCATCTACACCGCCATCACCACCGCTGCACTTCGTCATCGCTGTAGCAATTCGGGTTAAATCTTGATTGTTTGATAGGGGAAACTCTCCCGGTGTTATTCTATACTTGTTGTAGATGCTATTGAGTGAAACCATTGAACCAAGGTTTATGTTCAGATTTGTTATTCATCATCACATCACCTCTGATTGTATTCCATATGATGTCCCGTTTCGATTAGTTCTTGAGGACATGGGTGAAGTCTAAATGCTAGTAGTGAATTATGGTTGAGTAATATTCAATGTTATGATATTTAAGTTGTGGTGTCATTCTTCTAGTGGTGTTGTGTGAACGTCGACTACACGACACTTCACCATTTATGGGCCTAGGGGAGTGCATCTTGTATTCGGTTGCTGCGGGGTTGCCGGAGCGACAGAACCTAAGCCCCCGTTAGTATATCGAGCGTGTGAGGACGCAGGATCTCAGAGTTTAAGGCGGTGGTTAGATTTATCTTAATTACTTTCTTGTAGTTGCGGATGCTTGCAAGGGGTATAATCACAAGTATGTATTAATCCTAGGAAGGGCGGTGCATTAGCATAGGTTCACCCACACAACACTTAGCAAAACAAGAAGATTATTAAACCACATGAAGCGAAAAGTACTAGACTAAAATCCCCGTGTGTCCTCAGAACGTTTGGTCATTATAAGTAAACAAACCGGCTTGTCCTTTGTGATAAAAAGGATTGGGCCACTCGCTGCAATTATTTCTCTCGCATTTTATTTACTTGTACTTTATTTATCTGCAATATCAAAACCCCCTGAATACTTGTCTGTGAGCATTTACAGTGAATCCTTCATCGAAACTGCTTGTCAACACCTTCTGCTCCTCGTTGGGTTCGACACTCTTATTTATCGAAAGTACTACGATACACCCCCTATACTTGTGGGTCATCAAGACTATTTTCTGGCGCTGTTGCCGGGGAGTGAAGCGCTATTGGTAAGCGGAATTGGTAAGGAAAACCTTTACTGTTTGTGCTGATTTTATTTCTGCCTGCTGCTATAAATCATTATGGAGAGATCCTCTCTTCAATTTCTATTTGGGAAATCTACTACTACTGCAACGGTAGTGGATGAAGCGCCAGTGAGGAAGTAGTACCATATAAAATACCTATAAAAATTATTGAACGTGTTATGGATAACCGCTATGAAGGGGATGGACTGTTCATCCTGGTGATCATTTATTGTTTTTGCATTAATTATGCGGGTTATTCAAATGTGCAGGTATTTCTATGAATGAAGTTAGAAAGAAACTATTCACTATATCGCTGTCTGGTAAAGCGGCGCACTGGTATAAATTGCTGAAGAATGGTGATTCTATTGATTGGGAGGACATTGTGCCTTTATTTTATTCCAAATTTTATCCTCCAAGTGAAATTCACAAAGATCGGAACCGCATATATAATTTCTGGCCTCATGATGGAGAGAGTATTGCCCAAGCTTGGGGGAGATTGAAGTCTTTAATGCTCAAATGCCCCATTCATGAGCTTCTGTAATGTTATTATTGATAATTTCTATGCAAGACTTTCTTTCAAGACAAGACCTTGCCGGATACTTCTTGTTCTGGATCATTTACACGCAACAAAGAAGAGTTTAAAAGGGACCTTCTTGATCGGATCCAAGAAAATACTCGAAGGATGGGAGAACGACAAAGATAGAGAATCAGTATAATTTATGATTATAAATGCATTGAAGCTTTTATGGATACCGATAAATTTGTAATATGAGTGCTACATATGGTCTTGATTCTCAAGTTGTTGCAAATCTTTATAAAGCTTTTGCCTCTCATTATGAACTGCCTAAGAAGAATTTTGATAAGTATCATGAACCGTATAAAGATAAAATTGATTCATCTGTAAACAAATGTGTAGTGATTGAAACTGTTGATAATGTTATTCCTGAAGCTTATATTGAAAAAACTCCTTTCCCCGCTAAAATGAAGGAGTACTCTGTCATATCTAGTGCGTTAATAAAAGTGAAAAGAAACCTAAAGAACCCGAAGAACAAATTAAAATTGAACCTGCTGTTGCAATAGTTAAAGATCTTGTGACTGAAAATGTGGAGGATGGTTTATTTTCTGTGAAGATGCTTCTAATATTGTTTCACATCCTAATAAATCCAAGCAAGTTAGTGTTCCTATGCTATCTGTTAGAATTGGTGATCATTGCTATTATGGTTTATGTGATATTGGTGCAAGTGTTAGTGCTATTCCTTATGAGCTTTACACGGAGATTATGCACGAAATTGGTTCTTGTGAACTTGAAGATATTGATGTGGTTATTCATTTGGCTAATAGAGAAACTATTTCTCCAATTGGTATTGTTCGAGATGTGGAAGTTCTATGTGGTAAGATTAAATATCCTGCTGACTTTTTGGTACTTGGTTCTGCTGCTAGTGATCATTGTCCTATCATTTTTGGTAGACCTTTTCTAAATACTTGTGGAGCTATTATAGATTGTAAGAAAGAGAAAATTTTGACTAGATTTGCTGGTGAACCTTATGAATTTAACTTTTCTAAATTTACCAAAACTCCTTATAAAGCTGACTTGCCTAGTAATGATTTTAAAATGGAGCAATGTGCATCTATTGTTCTTGTTCCTAATAATCCTTTGCAGCAACATTTGGAGAATAGTGAAAGTGAAGCTTTTAGGAAAGAAAGAGATGAGCTTGAGGAAATTTTTCTTCGCCAACCTATTCTCAAGCATGATTTACCGGTGGAAGATTTGGGTACAACACCGCCACCAAAGGAAGATCCTGTTTTTGATTTAAAGCCTTTACCTGATAATCTTAAATATGCTCATATTGATGATAAGAAAATATATCCTGTTATTATTAGTTCTAAGCTTTCAGTAGATTGAGGAAGAAAGGTTATTGGAAATATTGAAGAAACACCGAGGAGCTATTGGCTATACTCTTGATGATTTGAAAGGGATTTCTCCTTCTATTTGCCAACATGCTATTAATATGGAAGATGATGCAAAGCCTGTTGTTGAACATCAACGTCGTCTAATTCCGAAGATGAAGGAAGTGGTAAGGAACGAGGTATTAAAACTCCTTGAAGCTGGTATTATATATCCTATTGCTGATAGTAGATGGGTTAGTCCTGTCATTGTGTTCCTAAGAAAGGAGGAATGACTGTTGTGTCTAATGATAATGATGAGCTTATTCCTCAAAGAATAGTTGTAGGTTATAGAATGTGCATTGATTTTCGAAAAGTTAATAAAGTTACTAAGAAAGATCATTACCCTTTACCCTTTATTGATCAAATGCTAGAAAGGTTATCTAAAAATACTCATTTTTGCTTTCTTGATGGTTATTCTGGGTTTTCACAAATTGTTGTTAAAGCTAAAGATCAAGAGAAAACCACTTTACTTGTCCTTATGGAACTTATGCTTATAGGCGTATGCCTTTTGGTTTATGTAATGCTCCTGCTACTTTTCAAAGATGCATGTCTGCCATTTTTCATGGTTTTTGTGAAAGTATTGTAGAGGTGTTCATGGATGATTTTTCTGTCTATGGGAATTCTTTTGATAATTGCTTGCAAACCTTGATAAAGTTTTGCAGAGATGTGAAGAAACTAACCTTGTTCTTAATTGGGAGAAATGCCACTTTATGGTTAATGAAGGAATTGTATTGGGACATAAAATTTAGAGGTATTGAAGTTGATAGAGCTAAAGTTGAAGCAATTGAGAAGATGCCTTATCCGAGGGATGTTAAAGGTATTCGTAGTGTTCTTGGTCATGCTGGGTTTTATAGGAGATTTATTAAAGATTTCTCTAAAATTTCAAAGCCTCTTACTAATCTTCTTCAAAAAGATGTACCTTTTGTTTTTGATGATGATTGTAAGGAAGCTTTTGAAACTCTAAAGAAAACTGCTCCTGTAGTCGAACCTCCTGATTGGAATTTGCATTTTGAAATTATGTGTGATGCTAGTGATTTTGCTGTAGGCGCTGTTCTTGGACAGCGGATAGATAAAAAATTAAATGTTATTCATTATGCTAGTAAGACTCTTGATGCTGCTCAAAGAAATTATGCTACAACTGAAAAGGAATTGTTAGCTGTAGTCTTTGCTTGTGATAAGTTTAGACCCTATATTGTTGATTCGAAGGTTACAATTCATACTGATGCTGCAATTAGATACCTTATGACAAAGAAAGATGCTAAGCCAAGGCTTATTAGATGGGTACTGCTGCAAGAATTTGATTTACATATTATAGATAGGAAAGGTGCTGATAATCCTGTTGCTGATAATTTGTCTAGATTGGAAAATATTGCTTATGATCATGTTCCTGTTAATGATAGTTTTCCAAATGAACAATTGGCTGTAATAAAGGTGAGCTCGCGAGAGAGCCCTTGGTATGCAGATTATGCTAACTTTATTGTTTCGAAGTATTTGCCTCCAACCTTTTCAGCCCAGCAAAGGAGGAAATTCTTTTATGACTTGAGGCATTATTTTTGGGATGACCCACACTTATATAAAGAAGGAGTAGATGGTATTATGCGAAGATGTGTTCCTGAATATGAACAACAGGAGATATTGAATAAATGTCATGGAAGTGTTTATGGAGGACATCACGCTGGAGATAGAACCGCGCAAAAGGTTCTACAATCAGGTTTTTATTGGCCAACACTCTTCAAAGATGCAAGGAAATTTATTTTATCTTGTGATGAATGTCAAAGAGTTGGTAATATCTCTAGACGCAATGAAATGCCTATGAATTATACTCTTGTTATTGAACCATTCGATTGTTGGGGATTCGACTTCATGGGTCCTTTCCCTTCTTCAGAAGGTAACACTCATATACTTGTCGCTGTTGATTATGTTACTAAATGGGTAGAAGCTATACCTACAAAAAGTGTTGATGGTGAGACCTCTATAAAAATGCTTGTAGATATTATATTTCCTAGATTTGGAGTACCTAGATATATTATGACTGATGGAGGTTCTCATTTTATTCATGGAGGTTTTAGAAAAACTCTTGCTAAGTATGGTATTAATCATAGAATTGCTTCTGCTTATCACCCTCAAACTAGTGGTCAAGTAGAATTATCAAATAGAGAGATTAAAGCTATTTTAGGAAAGACTGTTAATAAATCTAGAAAGAATTGGGCTAGTAAATTGAAAGAAGCACTATGGGCTTATAGAACTGCTTATAAAAATCCTATGGGAATGTCACCTTATAAAATGGTTTATGGAAAAGCTTGTCATTTACCTTTAGAACTAGAGCACAAAGCTTATTGGGCTGTTAGAGAACTAAATAAAGATCCTAAATTAGCCGGTAATAAGAGGTTGTTGCAATTAAGTTCTCTAGATGAATGGAGAAGTGAAGCTTATGAAAATGCTAAACTCTTTAAAGAAAAAGTTAAGAAATGGCATGATAGAAGGATCATTAAAAGAGAATTTAATGTTGGAGATAAAGTTCTATTGTATCGGTCTCGTCTCAGATTCTTTGCAGGGAAATTACTCTCGAAATGGGAAGGACCATATGTTGTTGAGGAGGTGTATCGTTCAGGAGCAATTAAAATTAGCTCTCTCCAAGGCAATGCCACACAAGTGGTGAATGGACAAAGACTCAAGCATTATATCTCGGGTGATTCTTATAATGTTGATGTTGATATTATTCAAGTGGAAACACCGGAGGCTTTCATCAAAGGACAAATTGACAGTCCGCCAGAACTGGACTTTGAATAGGTAACAGTATAGGTAATAAAAAGTCCGCGTTTACCTTTCCGAACATTATTTCTGTTGTTTTTAGAAAATATGAAAAATTACGAGTTCGGAACGGGAGGAAAGGACGCACGAGGGCGGTCACCATAGCTTTGGCGGCTCCCACCGCCGCGCCGACCTATGGTCCGGCCGCCTCGTTCCCTTTCTTTCCGACTCTGGCCCGATCTCGGAACCCCTTTTGTCGTAAAATATTTGCTATATAATCCCCCGGACCTGGAGGTCCGTAATATCGTTTTCTGTCGTGTTTTGTTTCGAGCTGTTTTCTGCCAGGATCTGCTTCGGATCTAGATCCATCATGTCTTCGTCGGGAACTCAGAAGGACAGCTTCTTTGAGGACGTCGTCAACCCGTACATGAACGAGCTGAAGATGCACCCCAAAGAGTTGCAGCTCGTGGATGGAGAGTTGCAGATCAAAGATGTCCAGGGTCCTAAGGGAGAAGGGAGCTTGGAAGACAGGATGGAGAAGCTGGAACAAGAGGTTTTCAACTACAAGAAGATGGCTGAGCGTGAAGTGGATATCTTTCACAAGATTGTGTCTGAACTCATTGATGGGCACAAGAAGGAGACTGCAAAGCTGTGGGACGATATCTTCTCACTTCACGACACCACCAACAAACTCCAAGCTCAACTCTATGATGTTCATAATCAAAACTGTGAGTATGAAAACAGGTTTAAGCGCATAAGTCATGCTGCTAGTTTCAGGTTTCCGGAGACCAAGATGTCTTTTGTTGATGGAGGGCCTCTTCCATGGAAGTCTGATGACGACAAAGATTCACCATCATCACCGAAGGAGTAATTCATCATCGGTATTGGCATCCCCTTGGTTTGTTCCAAGCTTGGGGGAGTGCCGCGGTATCACATCATCACCACCTTTATCTTTTACTATCAAGTAGTGTCATATCATGAGTAGGGAAGTTATCATATGGAATAGTATGCAATGTGGAAGTATCTCTCTTAGTTAGTTATCTATGTATCCGTTGGTGTGAGTTATCGTTATGGAATATTAATGAGAAGTCTTATCATTTACTTTTTGCACACCTTATTTTAGTTTGCATATTTCTGATGTTCCATGCTTGTTTTATGACAATACTTACATGTTTTGCTTGCACTTTATAATGTTTTTATGCGTTTTCCGGAACTAACCTATTAACAAGATGCCACAATGCCAGTTCCTGTTTTCTGCTGTTTTTGGTTCCAGAAAGGCTGTTCGGGCAATATTCTCGGAATTGGACGAAATCAACGCCAAAGATCTTATTTTTTAAGCATCCGAAGAAGAGTCGGAGGAGAGCCAGGGGGCCACAGGAGGGTGGGCCGCGCGGGCTAGCCCCAGGCCGCGCCCCCCTATGAGGAGGCCACCCTGTCAGCCCTCCTGCGCCGCCTCTTCGCTATTTAACCCCTTTCGACCTAAAAACACCGTACCACTTGACGAAACTCCGAAAGACTCCAGGCCGCCGCCATCGCGAAACTCCATTCGGGGACAAGTCTGTCCCGACCCCGCCGGGACGGGGAAGTGCCCCGGAAGCCATCTCCATCAACGCCATCGCCTCCATCATGCTCCGTGAGTAGTTCCCCCATGGACTACGGGTTCTAGCTGTAGCTAGTTGGTATTCTCTCCCCCATGTACTTCAATACAATGATCTCATGAGCTGCCTTACATGATTGAGATTCATCTGATGTAATCGGTGTTGTGTTTGTTGGGATCCGATGGATGATACATTATGATTAGTCTATCTATAAAGTTTGTGAAGTTATTGTTGCTGCAATCTTGTTATGCTTAATGCTTGTCACTAGGGCCCGAGTGGCATGATCTTAGATTTGAGCTCTATAATTATTGCTTAGATTTTATCTACAAGTTGTATGCACATGTCACTGTCCGGAACCAAAGGCCCCGAAGTGACAGAAATCGGGACAACCGGAGGGGATGGCGGTGATGTGAGGGACACATGTTTTCACGGAGTGTTAATGCTTTGCTCCGGTGCTCTATTAAAAGGAGTACCTTAATATCCAGTAGATTCCCTTGAGGCCCGGCTGCCACCGGCTGGTAGGACAATAGATGTTGTGCAAGTTTCTCATTGCGAGCACGTACGACTAAATATGGAAAACATGCCTACATGATTAATGAATTGATGTTCTTTCTTAATGCCTTATCAATCCTATCAATTGCCCAACTGTAATTTGTTCACCCAACACTTGTTATTGGAGAGTTACCACTAGTGTAGATAGCTGGGAACCCCGGTCCATCTCGCATCATCATATACTTGTTCTTCATGTCATTGGAAGTAGTATCAACTATTCTCTGTGCCATTGCTCTCATATTGCTATCACTGCTACTGTGTTCACATATCTCTCATATTATGCTACTTTCACATCACCCCTGTTACTAGTGCTTTTCCAGGTGCAGCTGAATTGACAACTCAGTTGTTAAGGCTTATAAGTATTCTTAATTTCCCCTTGTGTCGAATCAATAAATTTGGGTTTTACTTCCCTCGAAGACTGTTGCGATCCCCCTATACTTGTGGGTCATCAAGACTATTTTCTGGCGCCGTTGCCGGGGAGCATAGCTTACTCATAAGTTCACCTGGGGAGTACACTCTACATCTCTCTCTGCATTTATTTTATTTTGTCTTGCTAGTTTACTTTTGTTTAGTTTATTTGTGCTTAGTTTATTTCTGTCTAGTATTATTTTGCGTAGTTTACTTTTGCTTAGTTTCTTTTTGTCTTGTTTTATTTTCCTCATATACCCAAAAATCCATAAAAATTTGAAAAATCTAAAAATTAAAAACTGCTGTTATGGGAGAACCTACAACCTACTTGGAGCTTATAGAATGTTATAATAATTATAGAGAATCAAGAACTGGTAAAATAATGAGTGCTATGATAGAAAAATTAAATACAATTGCTAAAATCTTGCTTAAACGCCATGATATAAACTGTTGCTCTGAACATGATACTAAACATCTTAAATTTCAATGTGGCTTTAGTGAGGAATTTTTAATTAAGAACTATAATCGGAATTGCTATATTCATTATGGGTTCGAAGAGGTAGAACAATTTGTCTTATTTATGGGAGCCTCCGAGATAGAATCCTTCATGGTTGAGAATTATGAAACTTGTGCTATTTGTAAGGACCTTAAAGATTATGTCTCTACTATCCTTAATTCTTGCATAGAATGCTACAGTAGGAATCCTTATATCCTTGATTATAAAGAGAGACACATTAATGCACAAGAATGCACTCACAATTTGCAGGAACCGGTGGAAGAAGAAATTGATGAACCTGAAAGCTCATTGGATGAAAAGGAGGAGGAAATTGATGAACCTGAAAGCTCATTGGATGAAAAAGAAGAGAGAGCGACGAACAAAAGGAGGAAGAATGGATTAGCTACCCATGTCAACCTTCTAATGAGAGTAACTCTTTATCTCTTACACTATTTGATTGTCCTCCATGCTTACCGAAAGAGGTTGAATGTTATGTTCCTGTGGATTCTCTTGAAATATTTCCTATAAGTAAAACTTGTGAGAATAATTATGCTGCTGTTATATATGATAATCCATGCTACTTTGATAAATCTTATGATAATGCTTTGTTTGTGCCTGATGTCGAAATGCATGGTACTAAAGAATTTTGCTTACAAATGTTTATGATAAAGCTCTAGATGATGGTCCTATGTTACTTGATAATATTAATTGTACTACTAATGAAAATGGGATTGAGAGTTCTTGACTTATTCTATGAGTCCCATATCTATTGAGATTGATCACCTACCTTGTTATATTATTAATAAAAGTAAGTTTGAAAGTTTTAATTCCACTATTCTTGAACTTGATAAAAATTATGTGTTTGGAAATCATGAAAAGTATGCTGCATGTGATAGTTATATTGTTGAGTTTATTCATGAAGCTACTGAAAATTATTATGAGAGAGGAAAATATGGTTGTAGAAATTTGCATGGTACTAAAACACCTCTCTATATGCTTAAAATTTTGAAGTTACTCTTGTTTTATCTTCTTATGCTTATCACTTTGTTCTTCATGAATTTATTTGTGTACAAGATTCCTATGCATAGGAAGTGGGTTAGACTTAAATGTGTTTTGAATTTGCTTTTTGATGCTCTCTTTTGCTTCAAATACTATTTCTTGCGAGTGCATCATTAAAACTGCTGAGCCCATCTTAATGGCTATAAAGAAAAGAACTTCTTGGGAGATAACCCATGTGTTATTTTGCTACAGTACTTTGTTTTATATTTGTGTCTTGGAAGTTGTTTACTACTGTAGCAACCTCTCCTTATCTTAGTTTTGTGTTTTGTTGTGCCAAGTGAAGCCTCTAATCGAAGGTTGATACTAGATTTGGATTTCTGCGCAGAAACAGATTTCTATCTGTCACGAATCTGGGCTGTTTTCTCTGTAGGTAACTCAGAAAAATATGCCAATTTACGTGCGTGTTCCTCAGATATGTACGCAACTTTCATTAGTTTTGAGTTTTCTGATTTGAGCAACGGAAGTATTTTATTAAAATTCGTCTTTACTGGCTGTTCTGTTTTGGCAGATTCTGTCTCTGTTTTTTGCATTGTCTCTTGTGGACTTTAAGCGAGGTTTTCTAGACGTAGAGGGCTGTAGCTAATGTTTTATTGAGTTCTTGCAATGTGCCACTACAGGACCAAGGTGGATTCAAATTTTTTGAGTACTAACCCCTCTAATGAAGTTTATGAGAAGTTTGGTGTGAATGAAGTTTTCAAGGGTCAAGAGAGGAGGATGATATATGATCAAGAAGAGTGAAAAGTCTAAGCTTGGGGATGCCCCGTGGTTCATCCCTGCATATTCCAAGAAACTCAAGTCTAAGCTTGGGGATGCCCAAGGCATCCCCTTCTTCATCAACTTATCAGGTTCCTCCCCTGAAACTATATTTTTATTCAGTCACATCATATGTGCTTTACTTGGAGCGTCTGTGTGTTTATTTTTCGTTTTGTTTATGTTTGAATAAAGATGGATCCTAGCAATCCTTGTTTGGGAGAGAGACACGCTCCGCTTTTTCATATGAACACTTGTTCTTCGTTTTACTTTTAATGTTCAATGAATAAAAGTTGGAAGCTACAATATTTATCTTTATTTGGTTGGGAAAAGAAAATGCCTCATATGTCTTGGATAATTTGATACTTGGCAATTGTTTTGAGCTCTCAAGTAGATCATAAGTTTTTGCATGTAGTTTAAACCTATTAGTGGAGAACTACCGTAGAGCTTGTTAAAATTGGTTTGCATAATTGATCTCTTAAGGTCTAGATATTTTCTGGTAAAAGTGTTTGAGCAACAAGGAAGACAGTAGAGTATTATAATGCTTGCGATATGTTCTTATGTAAGTTTTGCTGTACCGGTTCATACTTGTGTTTGTTTCAAACAACCTTGCTAGCCTAAACCTTGTATCGAGAGGGAATACTTCTCATGCATCCAAAACCTTGAGCCAACCACTATGCCATTTGTGTCCACCATATCTACCTACTATGTGGTATTTTCTCGCCATTCCAAAGTAAATTGCTTGAGTGCTACCTTTAAACAATTCAAAATTTATTACCTCTGATTTGTGTCAATGTTTAATAGCTCATGAGGAAGTATGTGGTGTTTATTTTTCAATCTTGTTGGGCAACTTTCACCAATGGACTAGTGGCTTCATCCGCTTATCCAATAATTTTGCAAAAAGAGCTGGCAATGGGATTCCCAGTCCCAAATTAATTAACAAAAATAGACACTCCTCCATGGTTTGTGATTGTTGGACGGCACCCGAGGATTCGGTTAGCCATGGCTTGTGTAAGCAAAGGTGGGGAGGAGTGTCATCATAATAAAACTAAAATAAAAGGGCACTCCTTCATGGTATGAGATTGTTGGCAGGCACCGAGGATTCGGTTAGCCATGGTTTGTGAAAGAAAGGTTGGAAGGAGTGCCACCCAAAAATAAATAAAATGGGAGCCGCTCTTGGGAGTCCGGTTGATGAGGTAGTTAGTGTACCCACTACCATTCGTTGACAACAACAAACACCTCTCAAAATTTTACTTTTATGCTCTCTATATGTTTTCAAAATCAAAGCTCTAACACAAATATAGTAATCGATGCTTTCCCTCTTTGAAGGGCCATTCTTTTACTTTATGTTCAGTTTACCTACTTCCTTCCACCTTAGAAGCAAACACTTGTGTCAACTGTGCATTGATTCTTACATACTTGCATATTTGCATTCATCATATTACTCTATGTTGACAATATCCATGAGATATACATGTTGAAAGTTGAAAGCAACCGCTGAAACTTATATCCTCCTTTGTGTTGCTTCGATGCCTTTACTTTGAACTTATTGCTTTATGAGTTAACTCTTGTGCGAGACTTTTGATGCTTGTCTTGAAAGTACTCTCCATGAAAAGTTTTGCTATATGTTATCTATTTGTTAGCAACTATAGATCATTGCCTTGAGTCACTTCATTCATTTCATATGCTTTGTAATAGTATGATCAAGGTTATGTAAGTAGCATGTCACTACAGAAATTATTCTTTGTTATCGTTTTACCTGCTCGGGACGAGCAGAACTAAGCTTGGGGATGCTGATACGTCCCCGACGTATCCATAATTTCTGTCGTTCCATGCTTGTTTTATGACAATACTTACATGTTTTGCTTGCACTTTATAATGTTTTTATGCGTTTTCCGGAACTAACCTATTAACAAGATGCCACGGTGCCAGTTCCTGTTTTCTGCCAGAAAGGCTGTTCGGGCAATATTCTAATTGGACGAAATCAACGCCAAAGATCTTATTTTTCCGGAAGCATCCAGAACACCGAAGAAGAGTGGAGGAGAGCCAGGGGCCACCAGAGGGTGGGCCGCGCGGCCAGCCCTGGCCGCGCCCCCTATGAGGAGGCCACCCTGTCAGCCCTCCCGCGCCGCCTCTTCGCCTATTTAACCCTTTCGACCTAAAAACACCGTACCACTTGACGAAACTCAGAAGACTCCCGCGCCGCCGCCATCGCGAACTCAATTCGGGGGACAGAAGTCTGTCCCGGCACCTGCCGGGACGGGGAAGTGCCCCGGAAGCCATCTCCATCAACGCCATCGCCTCCATCATGCTCCGTGAGTAGTTCCCCCATGGACTACGGGTTCTAGCTGTAGCTAGTTGGTATTCTCTCCCCATGTACTTCAATACAATGATCTCATGAGCTGCCTTACATGATTGAGATTCATCTGATGTAATCGGTGTTGTGTTTGTTGGGATCCGATGGATGATACATTATGATTAGTCTATCTATAAAGTTTGTGAAGTTATTGTTGCTGCAATCTTGTTATGCTTAATGCTTGTCACTAGGGCCCGAGTGGCATGATCTTAGATTTGAGCTCTATAATTATTGCTTAGATTTTATCTACAAGTTGTATGCACATGTCTTGTCCGGAACCAAAGGCCCAGTGAATCGGGACAACCGGAGGGATGGCGGTGATGTGAGGGACACATGTTTTCACGGAGTGTTAATGCTTTGCTCCGGTGCTCTATTAAAAGGAGTACCTTAATATCCAGTAGATTCCCTTGAGGCCCGGCTGCCACCGGCTGGTAGGACAATAGATGTTGTGCAAGTTTCTCATTGCGAGCACGTACGACTAAATATGGAAAACATGCCTACATGATTAATGAATTGATGTTCTTTCTTAATGCCTTATCAATCCTATCAATTGCCCAACTGTAATTTGTTCACCCAACACTTGTTATTGGAGAGTTACCACTAGTGTAGATAGCTGGGAACCCCGGTCCATCTCGCATCATCATATACTTGTTCTTCATGTCATTGGAAGTAGTATCAACTATTCTCTGGTGCCATTGCTCTCATATAGCTATTATCACATGTTACTGTTATTTTGCTCTCATATTATGCTACTTTCACATCACCCTGTTACTAGTGCTTTTCCAGGTGCACTGAATTGACAACTCAGTTGTTAAGGCTTATAAGTATTCTTTACCTCCCCTTGTGTCGAATCAATAAATTTGGGTTTTACTTCCCTCGAAGACTGTTGCGATCCCCTATACTTGTGGGTCATCACACACCTTATTTTAGTTTGCAATCTCCATTATATGATTACTCTTGACATGAGTATTGATATCACTTTGGGAGCATTAAGTAAATCTATTTGGTTTTGGCAAACTTAGCGTTGGTCAATAGCAACAACCTGATGTTTAATTAGAAGAGAGAAATACACTTAGATATATTACTCTATTATCTCTATGTTTAGTATTCTGAAGTTAAAATTGCTTGTGCTTATGAGAAAGATGCATGATTGTTCTATCATATGTATATTTGTTTGTTTCCCTCAACCTTTATGCTTGCTATCAAACCTTGCTAGCCAAAGACCTGTATCGAGAGGGAATGCTTCTCATACATCCATAACCTTAGACCAAACCTATGCCATTTGTGTCCACCATACCTACCTACTACATGGTATTTTCTGCCATTCCAAGTAAATACTTCATGTGCTACCTTTAAATTATTCAAACTACTACTCCTTATTTGTGTCAATGTTCTATAGCTCATGAGGAAGTATGTGGTGTTTCATCTTTCAATCTTGTTGGGCGGACTTTCACCAATGGACTAGCGGCACATCCGCTTATCCAATAATTTTGCAATAAGAGCTGGCAATGAGGTTCCCAGCCTCAATTAATAACCTTCATTAATAATTCTCTTCACATGTTTTGCTCTGATTTATCAGTAAGCAACTTAATTTTGCAATAGACACTCCTCCATGGTATGTGAATGTTGGAAGGCACCGAGGATTCGGTTAGCCATGGATTGAGAAAGCCAAGGTTGGGGGAGTGTCATCCTTAATAAAACTAAAACACATGTGTAAACAAAAGAGAAGGGGGATGATCTACCTTGCTGGTAGAGATGCCGTCCCTCATGGGAGCCGCTCTTTGAAGGTTCGTTTGGCAAGGGGTTAGAGTGCCCGCTACCATTCGTTGACAACAACAAACACCGCTCAAAATCTTACTTTTATTCTCTTTATATGATTTCAAAACTTGAAAAGCTCTAGCACATGATTTAATCCCTGCTTCCCTCTGCGAAGGGCCTGTCTTTTACTTTTATGTTGAGTCAGTAAACCTATTTCTCTCTATCTCAAGCAAGCAATTGAGTTGTTGTGAACCAATCATTTATGCTATGATCCAGTTAATCATGTCTTTTATGCTTTCTTGTTTAGTACCAATTTTATTTGAATGAATATGGCTTTGAAGTTATCAATGATTATGAAGAGATTGTCATGCTTAAATATGAAGGCTCAGCTATAAATTCTAATATGAAAGCTTTGCTTAGAAGTACAATCCGTTAGTAGTTCTCTGACCAAGAACGAAGTTTGCCATCACCAACTATGATTTCTTATGCACCTTTACTTGTGATTTCTCTTTACTTATTTCGAGATGAGTTATATGAGGAAGTTGTTTACTAGAATGTCTTGTGTGAATGAATATGATGCTTCTTGTCCGTATTTTATTTATCGACTCTTCACTCCATAAACATGTGGTCTTGTTTATCGAGCTCAGTTTCGCTTGGGGACAAGCGAGGTCTAAGCTTGGGGGGAGTTGATACGTCCAATTTGCATCACTATTTTGTATCATAATTTGCTGTTATTCATTGATATATTTCATATTGGGACACAATACTTATGTTATTTCATCTATTTTGCATGTTTCATCATCATTGGAGGATCAAGCACCGGAGCCAGGATTCTGCTGGAAAAAGCACCGTCAGAGCGCAATATTTCGGAAGATCAACTATGGAAGGGAATTTCACGTAAATTCCTATTTTTCCAGATGACGAGAGAGCCAAAAGGGGAGCAGAGAGGAGCCATCGGCCAGACCACGGGCGGCGCGGCCAAGGCCCGGCCGTGCCACCCTGTGCTCGGGGGCCCCACAGCCCTTTCGCCTCCTTTTCTTCGCGTACTCCTTCGTCCGAAAACCTAAGCCGAGAGAGGACCTCAAGGGCCGCCTCTGCGGGCGGAGAACACCCGAGAGAAAAGAGCTCTCCGGCGGGCAGAATCCGCCGGGGAAATTCCCTCCCGGAGGGGGAAATCGACGCCATCGCCATCGTCATCGAGCGGGACACCATCTCCATCATCATCATCATCATCATCTCCACCATCTACACCGCCATCACCACCGCTGCACCTCGTCATCGCTGTAGCAATTCGGGTTAAATCTTGATTGTTTGATAGGGAAACTCTCCCGGTGTTATTCTATACTTGTTGTAGATGCTATTGAGTGAAACCATTGAACCAAGGTTTATGTTCAGATTGTTATTCATCATCATATCACCTCTGATTGTATTCCATATGATGTCTCGTGTGAGTAGTTCGTTTAGTTCTTGAGGACATGGGTGAAGTCTAAATGCTAGTAGTGAATTATGGTTGAGTAATATTCAATGTTATGATATTTAAGTTGTGGTGTCATTCTTCTAGTGGTGTCGTGTGAACGTCGACTACACGACACTTCACCATTTATGGGCCTAGGGGAGTGCATCTTGTATTCGGTTGCTAATTGCGGGGTTGCCGGAGTGACAAACCTAAGCCCCGTTAGTATATCGATGCAGGAGGGATCGCAGGATCTCAGAGTTTAAGGCTGTGGTTAGATTTATCTTAATTACTTTCTTGTAGTTGCGGATGCTTGCAAGGGGTATAATCACAAGTATGTATTAGTCCTAGGAAGGGCGGTGCATTAGCATAGGTTCACCCACACAACACTTATCAAAACAATGAAGATTATTAAACCACATGAAGCGAAAGTACTAGACTAAAATCCCGTGTGTCCTCGGGAACGTTTGGTCATTATAAGTAAACAAACCGGCTTGTCCTTTGTGCTAAAAAGGATTGGGCCACTCGCTGCAATTATTTCTCTCGCATTTAATTTACTTGTACTTTATTTATCCGCAATATCAAAACCCCCCGAATACTTGTTTGTGAGCATTTACAGTGAATCCTTCATCGAACCGCTTGTCAACACCTCTCGCTCCTCGTTCGACACTCTTATTTATCGAAAGTACTACGATACACCCCCTATACTTGTGGGTCATCAGTAATCATCCCGATGATTTCCTCCACTGTTTCCTCGGAAGCCAGCCGCCACTTGGCTAGGACCATCATAAACTTTGAAGTAGCACTCAAGTAATTTACTTTGGAATGGCAGAAAAATACCACATAGTAGGTAGATATGGTGGCCACAAATGGCATGGGTTTGGGCTCAAGGTGTTTGGATGCACGAGAAGCATTTCCTCTCAGTACAAGGCTTAGGCTAGCAAGGTTGTTTGAAGCAAACACAAGTATGAACAGGTAAAGAAACTTAGACAAGAACATATTGCAAGCATTATAAGACTCTACACTGCCTTCCTTGTTGTTCAAACACTTTACCAGAAAATATCTAGACTTAGAGAGACCAATCATGCAAACCAAATTTTAACAAGCTCTACGGTAGTTCTCCACTAATAGATTAAACTACATGATGCAAGAGCTTAAACATGATCTAATGAGAGCTCAAAACAATTGCCAAGTTTCAAGTTATTCCAAACCATATGAAGCATTTTCTCGATTCCAACCAAATAGCAATCAACGAAGCAATTTTCAGCCTTCGCCATGAACATTAAAGCACAACTAAGAACACGAGTGTTCCATATGAAAAAGCGGAGCGTAATATCTCCAATATAAGGATGGTGGGATCCAACTTTATTCAAACAAAAAAAAAGCAAACAGACGCTCCAAGTAAAGAACATAAGATGTGAAGGAATAAAAATATAGTTTCACTAGAAGTGACCTGATAAGTTGTCGATGAAGAAGGGGATGCCTTGGGTATCCCCATTCTTAAATGCTTGAGTCTTCTTAAAATATGCAGGGGTGAACCACCGGGGCATCCCCAAGCTTAGACCTTTCACTCTTCTTGATCATATTGTATCATCCTCTTCTCTTGACCCTTGAAAACTTCCTCCACACCAAATTTCAAGCAAACTCATTAGAGGGTTAGTGCATAATCAAAATTCACATATTCAGAGGTGACATAATCATTCTTAACACTTCTGGACATTGCACAAGGCTACTGAAAGTTAATGGAACAAAGAAACCCTTACCGCCGGCGTTTTCGTGTTTGCCGGCGACCTCCTCGCCGGTGGTAACCCCTTATCGCCAGCGTTTTCCAAATCGCCGGTGGTAAGTGTCATTATCCCCGGCGCTTTGCTCAAATCGCCGGCGGTACAGGCTTAGCACCGGCGTCTTACCAATTCGCCGGGGGTAATCGGCTGCACCGCTGGCGATTCCAATTTCGCCAGAGGTATAATTTAGGAGCGCCGGTGGTATTGATCACAGGATTAAAAAAATAAAACTCGAAATGTAATGTATATACACTAGAACACACACCAGAATACAGACCAGAATACACAGTACATACACAAGAATACACACATCAAAGTATAACACAGATATTACTAGAAATACAGCCAGATACACAGATACACAGTTATATAGAAAGTCCCAAATGTTCACAACATGCATGCATTAATAAGACAAGTTTAGATAGTAGATAGTTGACCATAACATCACGACTCGAAGTAGCACATGTTACAGAAATACATATAAGTCCAGTGTCGATGACCTAGCTAAACAACAATGACATAATAAACTAGAGAGGCGGTGGCGGCAAGCAGCATCACGATGAAAGGGGTCCTCCACATCTCCCTCCTCTGTCCCGCTCGAAAGTTGGCGTATCGAGTTTCCGCCTCCTCCAAAGTGGTGTACCCCTTGTAGCTGTTGCCGCTGAAACGGTGGACCTGCCTCCTACAGTCTTCCCAGTCCTCGTAGACTCCAGGAACCCTGCCGTGGTAGACGACATAGTACGTCATCTATGCAAACACAGAAAAAAGAAATGTAAGTTGTTAGTACATCCATAGAGAGAGATATAACATATAGGTGTGCAAAAGAACAAACATAAAAAATACTTAAGTAATTTTATGACTAACATTTGCAAAGGACAAAAGTTTTTGAGTCAAGTCGGCTTCGGCGGGAAGGGAAGGATGCCCTCGAGCGTGTTGAATGTTCTCTCGTCACATCCGTCTTCTAATCGGCCTTCTATCTCGAAATTAGAAAGTGCGGGGCCATAGTTGAACAAGCCACCATTCATGACGACATCCCTCCATAGTATTGTGCAAATGGTCCGCTGGATGGCACGGAACTCGGCTCTCACGTTTTCATCGGTGGTGTCCGACATGTTGACGAAATTCCCTTGAAGACTAGATGGCAACAAGAGATCGTTCTGAGACCTTACAACCGCCCTCATCTGTAGGATGGCAAACCATGCCTCCATCCCATTGTCATCCGCCGATTGCTTGAGGCAGGGGAACTTGGTTATGTGGTTGCACACATGGCAACCTTTAACTTTCTTCTCATGCCTGAGTTTGTCGACGCCAATCTCAGCTATGAAGCCGCTGAGGGCTTTATCAAGTGTAGACTTAACGTCGGTGAAGTCTTTCTCCTTATCAAGCCCGGAGTCGAGATAAGTGACATGGGAATGATACGGGTGAAAGAGGAGGAGGGTGCAGTACTTGAGTCTGCGCAAAATGGAAATAAACCATCATACTCAGCTATTAAGGAAATTCATGAAAGAATGTAATATAGGGTACTTTAGTAACCAAATACTTACTCGCGGAAATATGGTATGACAAAGCATTTTTTATCCTTGTTTAACACCAAGAAATCCTTGATATACTTCGCGAGAAACGCTTGTTCGTTCTGGGTGGTAGCTGGAGTCATGTAGAAGGGGTCCATGATAGCGATTTGCGCTGTGTTCTCCATGGCGATATCGTGCGCCATACTGAGCGATACGAGGCGGACCAAGTTTCGGTCTAGCTGTTGCATGTGCAAGAGCCTGAAGATGTCTTCGTACCGAATGAACATCAAGTCCGCAGGGTATGTGTTGACAAAGCCAAAGCCAGTGGGCACCTTGGCTATCACAATTGGGTACGAGGGATTTCTTTCTTTAAGAAGTAGCTTCTCCTTCATTAGAATAGTATCATGCACGTTCCTCATATCCGGCGTCAACTTGTCTACAACGTGTGCCGGCAGCATCGGCTGGCCTATGTGATGCAACTTCCTCCACGGGGTCGGCAACTTGTCATTAACCACTATCTTGCTTTTGGCAACATCTCCCGACTTCTTCCGCTTCCTGCCCTTCTTCTTACTGCAACTTGGAGTGGCGTTTTGTTTCATACCCTCCGTGGTCGCACCAAGGAGTGTCCTCGGGGTAAGCCCAACTCGGGGCGGAGCGGTGAAGGCGGTAGTGTCCTCCTGCTCGGGCGTTTCTTGTGAAAGGAACAACTTCTTCTTTAGGATATGACCGGCGGGTGGCTTGTAAGGAGAAACCGCGTCGGCGTCGAGCTCGGCGATGAACGTATCAATGGGAGCTTGATCGATGTCCAACGCCTTGTCGTGCTGACTCTCGTGCTGACTATCGGGCTGACTATCGGGCTCAAAATGATCATAAGCCGGTGGAGGACTGGCCCTGCCTTTGCCTGCCGTCAAAGCAGTCGTTGGAGCTGGGACCTTGGCTTGGCTCGGGGCATCCGTCGCATCCTGAGGAGTGACCATGCCATAGCTTGCCTCCGAACCTGAGGCGGCGGTGTTCAGCCGAATTAGGGCTTTCGGCCATAGAAGGATGTGATTCTTGAGGTCCCCGAGAGTGAGCGGGGTTTCCGTTTCCGGGGGTTGATAAGGAGGATGGAGGTCTTGGCATCCCGGTAACGACCGGTTCACGCGAACCCGGCTCACGCTATCATCCATCCTGACGCAGTGGAAAATCCGCTGTGTTGGCAGGATGACACTGCCGCTCGCTACAGCCTTCAACTTGTTGTCCACATTCAGTAGCAAGGTGCAAGGAGTCGCGTTCGCCTGTGAAAACATGTGTAGGTCAGAGAGGGGCGACGACAAAGTAACTAATTTGTAGAGCTTGAGAGACTAAATTAATTACCGTGAGGGCGTCGAGCTCGGCTCGCGTTGAAGGACCGAGGCCAGGCGTGCAGGTGACTGAGGGGCTAGTACTGGGGCCCCCCAGGTCCGGCGAATCCTCTCTAGCGCCGACATTGCCGGCGGGTGGAGTCACCAAGTTGGGTGTGCATTGAGCGTGTCTAGTTGGAGGCCGGTTGTCCGAGTTGCTGGCGCCTAGGCTGATAACCGGCATCGGTCCCTTACCGCCGGCGTCGAAGTAATTCTTCATCGACAGCACAAGATCAGGGATGATTTCATTGACCCTGTTGGCCAGCGCGTCATCGACCTTGCTAGCAACCTCGGCACTGACGCGTTGCTGAACCTCGGCACTGACTCGTTGCTGAACCTCGGCACTGACGCGTTGCTCCATGGTTGTTTCCAAGTCGGCCACCTTTTTCAGAAGAGCCTCGTGCTCCCGGTCCTTCTGCGCCTGCCGCGACTCCCTAGTGCTTGCGGGCACGTCCAAGCCATAGTCGGCAAGCTTGCGACCTCCTCCGGCGCCGGGGACACGGTGGGGCTTGTCCAAAAGCGGCCGCGCCTTCACGGTGTTCAGACCCCTGATAAAAGGCGTGTCCCACGGGACTTTGCCAGTCGACGTCTGGGACGAGGAGCCAGCTGATTCGGCGGCTGCTTGTTCCGTCAACTGCCAGAAGTAACATGAACAATTTTAGAATGTAATGGACTTGGTGAGTAGTATCAAATTAATAAGCTGGTAAATTGCTTACCACTGCTTTCTCAAGTGCCTTCACCTTCGCGTCGGCGACCAACTCAACTCCCACCACCACATCAGGTTTCGTGACACGTTTCCCAGCCAATTCTCTATGGTATCGGGACCTGAGATATGCCCTGAAGAGTGGGTCTTTGTACTTGGCAAAAGGGGGCTCGAGGCCAGCATTTATGTAGGCCTGGTCCTCCTTGTCCCATACCGGCTGCTTGCCTTCGAAGCCACGGCAACCGAGATTGTGGTGACCGATGTTCTTATCCGCCAGCTCCTTCCCCCAGGTCGATTGTCTTTTGGTGTACTCGAGCTCCTCGTTTTCCAAGAATTTATTATACTGCTCCAGCGTCATCCGCGGGAAGTGGCGCTGGATCTCTTCCCAAGTCTCATTGTCACCAAGCATCCCCCTCAGCATGGTTTTATAACCGCTGAGGTTCTTGGAGAACTTAGAGAGGGCTCGTCTGTTCACGATGTTATCCTTGGTATCCTCGTTCCTGTATTCCACAGGGAACTCATACCGTGCGTGCAGCCGCGCAAGGAGTTGGGCCTGCAGATGCTGCTTCTTCTTGGTTCGGAGTTTCGTCTCGTTGACGTCGACGACGTCCCGAAGGATTGCTCCCAGTTGGAGGCCGTACCCCTTCGCCACGTGCTTGGGCTCAGTAGGAATCCCGGTCTTGGCGTCCACCGCGGTGATTATGTCACGAGTGGTGCCGACCCTGTTTGGGCGCCGCTGCTTCCGTTTCCTCTTGGCCTCGGTAGTAGTATCCGAGCTACCCCCGGCAACGCCACTGTCGGTGGTCTCGTCGGCAGCGGCCCTCTCATCCTCACCATCGTTGTCCATCTCATCATCCCCCTCCTCCGAGGACTCGTCATCGCTGCCTGGAAGGTCCTCCAGCTGATCCGAGACCATGAGCCTGTAGTGCTCATCCAACTTCCGCTGAGAAGACCCGTCAACGTCTTCGTTGGGGTCTGCAGAAGACGACATCGCTAGCTACGAGCTTCTGCCATGTATTTGGAACTACTATTAGTCAAAGAAAGAAAACAGGTAGTGTTTTAGGTAGATGTGACAACATTAGGCAGCATACAGATGCAGATGAAGTAGTATCTTATTAAACTATACCAACAAAAAATTCGGCATGACCTTTGCTAAAAAATGGTCATGCCGGAGTGCCAGAAATTCGCCAGAACGGAAGTTAATCGACATTCCGGCGAAACATTGGCACTCAATGTACCTGCAGACACATTTCACACAACTTTTCCTTACAGACATATCAATATAGCAATGACCTGAGCCTCCAGCATATGCTCATGTGTATCTTTACAGTAAAATAATCTATAGAAGAGCAGCAACTCAGTTCACTGACATAACAAGATTATAGTGCTGCCAAACATGCTACCAATACATGCTCACATCAAAGAAATCAAATACTGGAGGTGTTTGTGGCCTTAAAAACACACAGAATAATTAATCATCTCAGTTGGAAAAGTAAGCTGACAGAGAAGCATCAAGTAATTTAGTATGAAGCAACTATGTCCATATCAAGCTTATATATTGATGTAAAGCGTTAATAAACAGTGGATTATTCCGTACTTGATGAACAGGCTAATGGAGATATTAACTTGGAGATTTATAGATAGTGAATTGAACAAATATAGATACATATGGTGCTGAATCAAGTTTTGGCATCTAAAAAAAGTTCAGAACACACTTGCTAAAACTGGCAAGAAAACACAAGCATAATCTGATCCACAATATGCAGAAAAGAAGAAGACACACAAAGTACTAACAATTGATTTGCTATAATTATCTTAAAGAGTTGACTGTATGAAGTGCACTGTGCTGTGCAAATCTGCAAGATTTATTTTTTCCTTTCCACCCTAGTGTTTCTCAATATGGCACTTATAATTGCTGAATTAACCGTATCTACCACAGTCATAATCCATACTATCACAATATTACAGATGTGTGACACCACCATTTACTAGTGCAAACAAAAACTTCTACACTCTAGTTCTGCGGGAGACTAGAAGCTGGATGATCTGTGCTGCAGGCTTGTAGCTAAGAACAACACTGTCCGAGCAACTGTTTTCGTTACCACTTTGAGTTTCCGCTTCTAATTAGCTAGATTAGAATAATCTCCAAAAGACATGTAATAAGAGGTGACGGACCTCCTTGATTGGTCAGGTTCCAAGAATTTTCAAGCATAATACATCTAATAATAGTTTCTACAGGGCGCAAATAGGACCAGTTTCTCACCCTGTGGATGAGCACGGAGAGGCCCTCGGCCGCGACCTAGGGCGCGATGAGCTTGGCGGTAATAAGAGATGTGGAGGAGGACCCTTGCCTGCGGTGGAGGAGAGGTGGATGAGCTCGTCGGCCTTCTTGGTGGCGTTGGCGACGACGAGCGCCCTGGCTGCCGGCGAGTGCTTGGGCAGCTTGTACCCTCCGTGGGCGCGCAGGCCTGAGAAGATCTTGGGCTGCGATGGCGCGGCGTCGGCGATGTGTTGGGGATGCAGGGCTCGCGGCGGGGCGGCGTTGGAGTGGGCGACGGCGGCAGGAGATGCGTGCGGTGGGGGATTTGGGCGAGGCGGCGACGGCGGCAGGAGATGCGTGCGGCGGCGGTGGCGGGGGATTTGGCGAATCGACGACGGCGGCAGACGCGCGGGGTGGGATTTGGGGACGACGAGGCGGGGGGATTTTCTTGGCTAAGTCCTAGTCAACTTACCCCCGGCGAATTCGCTAAAACGCCGGCGGTAAGATTTCTCTCACTTGCAGGTGGGCCCAAGTGGAGCTACCACCGGCAAAGGCGTCTCAATCGCCGGCGGTAACATTTTTTTTCCTTCCCAGGCTGGCGTGATACGTTTACTTCTGTAAACCTGTAGATTAGATAAAATCGATCCATTAGCACAGTGGTAGCCACTCTATTGTTCACAGCTGAAGCAGGGTTTGAATCCCTGTGGGTGCAAAAAAAGCCACCTTTTTTTTCCTTTCTGTTTTCTAGCTAAGACCTCTTACCCTTTTCATGCTAAGACCTCCTTTATTGTGTCTAGTTTATTTGGATAAATTGTAAAGTCCTTTTGGCGACATCCGATAAAAATTAAATGAAGGATAAATTGCAATACATAAATTTATGCAATACTTCAAAGTCCTTTCGGTGATATCCAATAAAAAACCAAGACATAAATTTAGGATACACTTGAGAAGAACAAATATGGTTGTTCGAGAGATAATTATTATAAATACACAAATGACTTCAAAGTCCCTTCCGCTTGGTCCTTGTGATCCCACCGGTATCGTCGCGACTCCTTGTGTACGGAGGAACACTTGACCTAGGTAGCGTCGTCCTTCTTCTTCTTAGTGTGTAGGTTCTATCGTCTTCATCGGGTTCTTCCATCATTGGGTCTCCGACGAGGCCGTCGAAGTCTTGCTCGTCGGCAACTCCATCCATTCCGACGAGGGCCCTTTTTCCTCTCCTTACGACAACACGGCTGGGCCTTGACGGGTCAGTTATGAAGAAGCATTGCTCGACGTGCTTAGCCAATACCCAAGGCTCATTTTGCGCGGTGGGGTTCTTGGTCTTGGATTTGGGGGGCAGTCGCATGGTGGTGACATATGCATCTTCTTTTGTGACGTCCGTAGCCCATCTGACACGAAACATCGGTAGCTTCTCCCCGACGTAGTCGAGCTCCCAGATTTCCTCGATCCTTCCGTAGTACCTTTTCTTCTCTTCACCCATGTACGATTCCATCGTCACGCCCGAGTTCTGATAGTCGCTTTTTTTGTCTCTCTCCTCTGTGGAGAATGTGTAACCGTTGATGTCGTATTTCTGATAAGTCATGAGGTTGGCGGCGGGCCCATAAGACAAGGCCAATATCATTTTGTCTACGTCGCTTGCCATTGGTGGGGGATTGGCATCAATCTGGTCTTTGAACCAGCTCGCGAAAGAGGAGTTGTGCGCTCTAAATACCTCTTGTTCCGTCATCGGCTTGTCAGCCCTGCTCTTGATCATGTTTATGTGCTGATCCACCCAAGGCTCTACCTCGTTCATGTGCTGTAGTGCTACTAAGTGGGCCCTGTTAAAGTCTGTTCTCCTATCATCTTGATCGACGTCGAGTTCCCTCCTGCCAGCGTTGTGGCCTACTCCCTCGAATCTGCCGAGGTGCTTGTTGGCGGGCAATCCAACCGGACGTGGGTCGTCCTCGTTTAAATAATTCTTGCAGAAAGAGATGCACTCCTCGGTGAGAAAGCCCTGGACGATGCTTCCATCCGGATGTGCCCTGTTACGAACGTATCCTTTGATGAAGCCGTTCATTCTTTCTAACGCCATCATGTTGTGAAGGAACGCGGGCCCGAGATCCTCGATATCGTCCACTATATGCACCAGCAGATGGACCATGATGTCAAAGAATGCGGGCGGGAAGTACATCTCCATCTCGCATAGGATGGTGACGATCTCTTCCTGCAGCCTCCCGAGTTTCTTGACGGTTATCGACTTTCGAGTGATGACGTCGAAGACGTTACACAGGTCAGTCAGCGTCGCACGAACGTGCGGTTCCATTATCCCTCGGATAGCAACCGGAAGTATCTGCGTCATCATGACATGACAGTCATGAGACTTCATCCCGCTGAAGATTTTTTTCGTCGGGTCCAGCCATCTGCGTATCAGCCCCGCGTAGCCTAGGGGAAATTTGACTTCTAGTAGGCACTTGAAGAATTGTTCGAGCTCATCGGGATTTAGAGTGAAGCAGGAGGGGCGAGGAGTTTCGCGCTGCTTGGCCACCCTTTTGCGTTTGCGACCATCCGTCTCCTCCTCCTCGGTTTCCTGGTCAACCTGGGCGAAATGAAGCTCTTTTCTGATATCAAGGGCCATCAGGTCGTGTCTTGCTTTCGACCCGTCTTTGGTCCTCTCCGGCATGTTGAGCACAGTGCCAAGCAAGCTCTCGCACACGTTCTTCGTGATATGCATGACATCAAGGCTATGAGGCGTACCGAGGATCTTCCAGTACGGCAAGTCCCAAAACACGGACCTCCTTTTCCATACCCCCAAGAGCGGCCCGGGTTCCTTTTTCTTTCTCTTGTCTCCTTTCTTCCGCTTCTGGATCTTTATCTTACCCGCCGGAGGGCAGTCTTTCCAGTTTTTCAACAGAGTATCTATCTCTTCGCCGCTTCTCCTAGGTGGAGGTCCCTCGACCTCATCCTTCCCATTGAACAGGTCTCCACGCTTCCTCCACGGGTCATTCTTGGGAAGCCACATTCGATGCCTCATGTAGACGGTTTTTGAAGACCCGGGATCCTTACCCAGCTGTAAAAACGGCGTATTTTCCATGCACCTCACACATGCCTTGTGTCCGTGGCACACCTGGCACGCGATATATCCGTATCCAAGATAGTCCTGCACCGTCGTCAACAGTGCGGCTTTCATACGGAAAGTTTCTTGTCCGTAGGCGTCCCAAGTTTCTGTCCCTTCCTCCCACAGAGTGACTAGCTCCTCCTTCAATAGCTCCAGATACAGGTTGATATCGCTCCCTGGCTGCGTCGGCCCTTGGATTAGCATACTCATGTGTATGTACTTCTTCTTCAGGCATAGCCATGGAGGGAGGTTGTACATCCATACAAACACGGGCCAGGTGCTGTGCTTGCTGCTTTGGTTCCCAAACGGATTGAGTCCGTCGGTGCTCGCACCCAACCTGATGTTCCTTGGTTCTTTCCCGAATTCTTCGTAATACTCATCGTCTAATGTTTTCCACTGGCTTGCATCCGAAGGGTGTGTTAGCACTGGGTTTTCAACCCGTTCCACATCACGCATCACCGCCTCCTTTCTTTCCGCGTGCCAGCGCATGAGCTTTGCTTCCTTGGGGTCCACGAAGTACCGCTGCAGACGGGGCGTGAGCGGGAAGTACCACACAACTTTTCGAGGAGATTTTCTTGTCCCTCTCTTGTATCGAGATTCGCCACACTGTGGGCATGTATCGAGATTGGCATGCTCGTTCCGATATATTACGCAGTCACTGATGCATGCGTGGTATTTCTGGTGCGGTAAATCGAGAGGGCACACGATTTTCTTGGCCTCCTGTAGGCTACCGGCACACGTGTTATCTTTAGGAAAGTGGATCTTCAAGTATCCGAAGAGTTCGTCCACGCTTGTGTCCGTCCATTTGTGCTTTGCCTTCATCTCCATAATATCGAGAGCGTATCTCAGACGGCTCTCCTCCGTCCCACGAGCTGCATCGTACAACGGAGTTCTCGAGTCTACCTCGAGTTGATCCAGCTTAGCCTTCCGTCTACCAGCGATTTTGGGGTCGGTCGATGTGTTGCTGAGAAGAAGTTCTTGAACATGACGGTCCTGCACGGCCGCGGTTAGCGGGGTATTTCTACTCATGTCCTCGTTGGCCGCATGTTCTTCCCGGCCTTCTTGATCACCATCAACGTGTGCGCCATCCTCTTCAACCTCCTCTCCATTGTCGTGTGGGGCATCCTCTCCATCACCTTCGTTATCATCATCTCCACCATCATCACCTCCATCTTCATCACCATCGATATCATCATCTCCATCATCACTCATCCACTGAGTATGCCCCTCCATGAAACTATACCTGAGCAGGTGTTGATTCACTATGCCTGAGAAGGGGTCAAACAACGATCCTAGCTTGCATCTTCGACAAGGACACATGATATCCTTTCGCTTTTTTCGATACATGTCGGCCGTCGCGCGTTCCACGTATCTATCCACGACGCTTTCCCTCATCGCGATGACCATCGCCGCCTACAAGACAAGATAATTGATTACACCGCCGTCTCGGTTTTCACGGAAAAAATTCGGCATGACCTTTGCTAAATATTGTCATGCTGGAGTTCCAAAATTCGCCGGAACGGAAGTTAATCAACATTCCGGCAAAACATTGGCAACTCAATGTTCCTGCACACGTCAACAAATGCAAAACAATGCATTTACATATATGGAACCGCATCTTTTGCCATCACTAGTGACATAACCGTGAATTTTCACCAACTCATGAACATTCCACTCATTAGCTATATACCTATTAGTTGACGCGACGTCCAAAAGCACCGGAGAGACGCCACACGTCGACTTTTATGCTCGAGAGATCTAGAGATCTAGAAATAGCTAGATCTAGTGGAAAAGGTGGTGGGAGGAGATAGATCTAGATCTAGATCATGCAAATCATGCTAGAGGGGCTAGGTAGTGCATGATTTGCTCAAATACATCATATTTTGTTGGTTGAAATAGCTAAAATGGGTGGGGGAATGAGATAACAAGTGCTTGGGTTGATTTTCCATCACATATGAGTGTGTGAGGGTGGTGGTAGTGGCTGGTCGGGCTAGCTAATTAAATGGCCAAGCCCAGGTTACCGCCGGCGCCAACATGCGCGTTTGCCAGCGGTAGGGCCCATTACCGCCGGCACCTACGGCCCACAAACGCCGGCGGTAAGTGCAGGATGGGTGGCCCACCCAGCCACTTGTTACCCCCGGCATTTGCATTCTCGGGTTCGCCGGCGGTACAACCCGCTACCCCCGGCGATTTGGGCATAAAACGCCGGCGGTAAGGGCAGGCTGGGTGGCCCGCCGAGCCACTCATTACCCCCGGCATTTTCATTTTCCTGTTCGCCGGCGGTAAAGCCCTCACCCCCGGCGCCTTGCGTTCAGCTCGCCGGCGGTAGGGTTAGGCCACCCTGGAAGGTCTTACCGCCGGCATTTTCAAACCGTACTCGCCGGCGGTAAAGAGTGTTGCTATAAGGCTTTCCCTAGTAGTGGGCCCGTTCAACATAGCAAAAGCGGCAATGCGAAATAAAAGGCAGAATCTGTCAAAACAGAACAATCCGTAAATACGAATTTTACAGAGGCACTTAACTTTCTCAAACGGAAAAACTCAAAACTAATGAAAGTTGCGTACATATATGAGGATCACGCACGTAAATTGGCAGATTTGTTTGACTTTTTTACAGAGAGTTCTACGCAAATTCGTGACAGACAGCAATTATGTTTCTGCGCAGCAATCCAAATCTAGCATCAACTTTACCATAGAGACTTTACTTGGCACAAAAACATGATAAAGAGAGGTTGCTACAGTAGTAACAACTTCCAAGACTCAACAATATAGTAACAAAATAAAACATGGGTTATCTCCCAAGAAGGGCTTTTCTTTAAGCTAGGCGCAGAAAGTGCAAATCAAGTATTATCAAGAGAAGAAGCATCAACATTATTATCTCGGGAGTTGGGAGTTTTCTCAACTATGCATTGTATCTTATTTATGTATGGAACTCCCTTTTCAATACCCTTAGGCTTACTATCCTCCTCAAATAAATTTTCAGGGACAATCCAATCAAAATTCTTTTCTAATGCCTCGTGCATTCCTATGAGTTTATGAGGTATTGGTATTTTAATCTCCCCCTCACAATTGAATTTATTAGTGTATCTTAGCCTATCTTTTCCCTTTTTCAAGGATATTTGCAAAATTGGTACACAAGCCTAGCATCTTATATCGAATAAAGACTTTCCTAGCTTCTCTAGCTACATCACCAAATTCTCTAAGAAGGGTTTCTAGAATAAAATCTTTCTTTTCTCCTTCTTCCATATCACCGAGTGTAAGAAACATATGTTGCATTATGGGATTAAGATTAACAAATCTAGCTTCCAACATGTGCACTAAAGAGGCAGTAGCAATTTCATAATCAGGAGCAAGTTCTACCAAAGATCTATCTTCAAAATCTTCAGTCTTACTAACATGAGTGAAAAATTCTTCTATATTATCTTTTCCAATGATAGACCCACAACCAACCGATATATCTTTCAAAGTAAACTTAGGGTGAAGCATGATGAAGTAAACAAAAGGTAAATAAAGTAAATGCAAGTAACTAGTTTTTTTGTGTTTTGATATAGAGCTAGTAAATAAGACAGAAAGTAAAGCAACTAATTTTTTTTGTGTTTTTAATATAAAGCAAACAAGATAGTAAATAAAATAAAGTAAAGCAAGAAAAAAACAAAGTAAAGAGATTGGATGTGGAGACTCCCCTTGCAGCGTGTCTTGATGCAACGGCGCTTAAAGCTTGATACGCGCAAGCACACGTCCGTTGGGAACCCCAAGTGGAAGGTATGATGCGTATAGAAGTTTCCCTCAGTATGAAACCAAGGTTATCGAACCAGTAGGAGCCAAGAAGCACGTGAAGGTTGTTGGTGGAGGAGTGTAGTGCGGCACAACACCAGTGAAACCGGCGCCAACGTGAAACCTGCACAACACAATCAAGATACTTTGACCCAACGTAACAGTGAGGTTGTCAATCTCACTGGCTTGCTGAAAACAAAGGATTAAACGTATCGAGTGGAAGATGATGTTTGTTTACAAAGAACAGTAAAGAACAATGATTGCAGTAGATTGTATTCAGATGTAAAAGAATGGACCGGGGTCCATAGTTCACTAGTGGTGTCTCTCCAATAAGATAACTAACATGCTGGGTGAAAAAATTACAGGTGGGCAATTGACAAATAAAGATTCAATACATATCAATGATGATTACTATGAGATTTAATCAGGGCATTACGACAAAGTACATAGACCGCTATCCAACATGCATCTATGCCTAAATAATCCACCTTCGGTTAGCATCCGCACCCCTCCATTAAGTTTTAAACAACAGATAATTGCATTAAGTATGGTGTGTAATGTAATCAACACAAATATTCTTAGACAAAGCATCGATGTTTTATCCCTAGTAGCAACAGCACATCCACAACCTTAGAACTTTCTGTCACTATCCCAGATTCAATGGAGGCATGAACCCACTATCGAGCATAAATACCCCTCTTGGAGTTACAAGTATCAACTTGGCTAGAGCCTCTACTAGCAACGGAGAGCATGCAAGAATGTAAACAACACATATATGATAGATTGATAATCAACTTGACACAATATTCTAGATTCATCGGATCCCACCAAACACAACATGTAGCATTACAAATAGATGATCTTGATCATGTTAGGCAGCTCATAAGATCTAAACAATGATAGCACAAGCGGAGAAGACAACCATCTAGCTACGCTATGGACCCATAGTCCAAGGATGAACTACTCACGCATCAATCCGGAGGCGGGCATGATGATGTAGAGCCCTCCGGTGATGATTCCCCTCCGGCAGGTGCCGAGGCGATCTCCTGAATCCCCGAGATGGGATTGGTGGCGGCGGCGTCCTGGAAAGTTTTCCGTATGTGGCTCTCGCATGGGGTTTTCGCGTCGAAGGCTTTAAGTAGGCGGAAGGGTAGGTCAAGAGGCGAGGGACCCACACCATAGGGCGGCGCGGCCCTCCTGGCCGCGCCGGCCTATGGTGCCGGCCCCTCGTGGACCCTCTTCGTAACCCCTCCGATCTTCTGGAAGCTCCGTGGAAAAATAAGACCTTAGGCATTAATTTCGTCCAATTCCGAGAATATTTCCTTTGTAGGATTTCTGAAACCAAAAACAGAAAACAGCAACTGGCGCTTCGGCATCTTGTTAATAGGTTAGTGCCGGAAAATGTATAATAATGATGTAAAGTATGTATAAAACATGCAAGTATTGTCATAAAAGTAGCATGGAACATAAGAAATTATAGATACGTTTGGACGTATCAGTCCCTGATATAAGTAGATTTGTCGATGAAGTCGAAGTTGGTGAGGCCAAGACTGTCGATGCTTTCCGAGTTGCTACCCAGATCGGAATCTGTGAACGACCCGAAACTCATGTCGCCGAACAGATCGGCTAGTCTCCCGCCGACGGCGGGTTTGGTGAAGCTTGGTGGCGAAACCTCTTCGTTGACTGACTCGATTGATGATGCTCCCAAGAAATCGGAATCGGCCGCTAACGGTCCCAAAAAAAAAACTGTGTCGCGAGATGATGCAATCCTTCTTTCCCGACGAGGAAGCGGAAACTCCCGAACGTCATCTCCGTCGACTCCTCCAGATCG
The DNA here is from genome assembly GCA_030979885.1 of Lolium multiflorum. Taxonomy (NCBI): domain Eukaryota; kingdom Viridiplantae; phylum Streptophyta; class Magnoliopsida; order Poales; family Poaceae; genus Lolium; species Lolium multiflorum. The sequence continues at coordinate 31,543,730 of CM061747.1, read as the reverse complement.
ACATATGCATGCAAACGGGCGGGAGGGTGAGGAACAAAATCGTTGAGATCAGGTTGGATCCGTTTACCTCCATCCATCACATTGCTTGTTGTTGATGATGTTGACGATGCCATCGAGATCACCTCCTTGCAGCCTCCAATTCCCACAGACGGCGCCAATTGACAAGGTATCAACTTGTCAATGCCTACAGATTGTAGACTTAGGGTTTTGTAGAAATTAGAGGGCAAGTAGATCTCGAAGGTTCAGCCGAAGAGGGGCTCGACTCAAGAATTGGGGTGTGTGTTGATAATAGATTCGATCCTTCCTTCTCCCCTCGGCTCCCCTTTATATAGGAGGAAGAGCCGAGGGATTTCGTGTCGTACAAGTTACAAGCTCCGTGAAGCCATCCGAGTCTCTCCGGTATTGTTACATGATTCGTGATTCCTAATACAACTCTATATTCCTTATCGAGGTTCTCTGGGCTTCTGGGCCTTGAAAGCTGCCAGTCGTGGGCCTCGAGATAACCTCGGGTACCTTATTCAGCAGGCCCATTCAGCATGCCTATGTCAGTATCAGAATAAGTTCAGGGGTCCATGAATTATTCAGAGACTAAATTATATGTTTTACTATTTGATTATGTGAATTAAATATTAAAAATATAACAAAAATCGGGAAACCCCCTAAATGGGCCACCATTGGGCAGCCCATTGATGTCTGCGCACGCTTCTATTCTTGTAGACAGTGTTCTGTCTCCAAGTGCAGAGTTTTGTAGAATAGCAACAAGTTTCCCTAAAGTAAATCACCCAAGGTTTATCGAACTCAGGGTGGTAGAGGTCAAAGATATCCCTCTCAAGCAACCCTGCAATTAAGATACAAGAAGTCTCTTGTGTCCCCAACACACCCAATACACTTGTCAGGTGTATAGGTGCACTAGTTCGGCGAAGAGATAGTGAAATACAAGTAATATGGATGATTATAAGTGGTAATTGCAATCTGAAATAAAAATGGCAGCAAGCAAACATGTAGTAGAACTGGTTGTAAACGGTGTTTCAATGCTTAGAAACAAGGCCTAGGGATCTTACTTTCACTAGTGGACACTCTCAACAATGATATCATAATTGAATATATAAATATCATCTCTTCACTATGCTACTCTGAACCACTCTCCGGTTGGATAACGAACACCAATTCACCATGTAGGGCTGCAAAAGCACTCCTTAAAGTTCGCGTTCCAAACCTAGAGACACCCCACTCTGTCACTTTGAGCATCCAAATATAGTACTAACAAATACCACAATTTCATTGAGACATCCAATTCAAATTATAATTCATGATAAGTATTTCTGTAATCTTTAGCCTAAGAGACACACACGATGCGCACACTGTTACCTTCACACCGTGGGTCAAGGTGTCTCCAGAGATCACATGAATAAAACCAATTGAGTAGCATAATAGATGAAGAGTAACGTCTACTTATTCAACTAGATTACAAAGCTCATGATCACATAAAGATCACACCATGGGAGAGAGCGATAGACCACATAGCTACCGGTAAGGCCCTCCACCTCGGGGAGAACTACTCCCTCCTCATCATGGGATTCAGCAACAACGATGAAGATGGCGGTGGAGTTGATGGAGATGGCTCCGGGGGAAATTTCCCATCCCGGCAGGGTGCCGGAACAAAGATTTATGTCCCCTTTGGACTCCGTCTTTGTGACAGAAAAAATAGGAACTTCGGATTTTGTTTCATCCAATTCCGAGAATATTTCCAGAACAACTTTTCTGAAATACAAAAACAGCAGAAAACAGGAACTGTCACTGTGGCATCTTGTTAATAGGTTAGTTGCAAAAAAAATGCATAAACATGCCACGAAGTGTAAACAAAACATATAGCAATTGGTGTAAAACAAGCATGAAGCATCAAAAATTATGGATATGTTTGCAACGTATCACCCATGAAGGGAGCTAGCCGAACCCTAGGGGAAGGGAGGGCCAACGGCCCATGGTGGGCAGGCTGCCCCAAACCCTAACCTTAGGGGGCGGCCCTTGGTGGCCCCACCTCCTCTCCCATTCCCCTTATATAGAGAGAGGCGGCCCGACCCTCTCCCTCATTCATCCCCTTGGCTTTTGCCTTCTCTCCCTCTGTCCTCCCTCACGTGTGTGTTCTCGAGTTTGGAACGTGCATACAGGAAGATCTCTACAACATACGCACGCCATCGTCATGCTGCTAGAACATCGGTATGGATGGTCTTCTTTCGCTGCTCTACTGGACCGAAGCCCGGGGGACGTCTATAAATCATACGTGTCTAGAACTGCGAAGGTACGACACCTGAGAGCTTCAACACTTGTACTTCTACTCGATCATGAGATCGGCGTCGATGTAAACCTTCATCAACAATGTTCATTCGGAATGTGATGTTTTGGTCTTCAAGGGAATGAACACCGAATACCTCTATTACTTTGAATCTCCATATAATAGATCTTGGCTATGTTATTTTGTCGTAGGGAATTTTTTGTTTTGCTCTGCAACAGAACCCTACATTGTTTCCCCTTTGTGGGTGGTTAAGCCACATCCTTGACTTGCAGACGAAGGGCGATATTTATAGTAATTAACTACACGAAATGACTATTGGGTGACTTATACCCCAGATTTGTCGGTATCTAGGAGGACTGGAGTCTTCGACTTGTAAGTATTGGAGCCTGATGCCTAGAAGGCTTCAATCTAGCAAGGCTAGAGTCTCGAAATAGGAGTCATCGGTGTTAGGTCCCAAAGTCTCCGGACTAGCAACAAAGTTGAACATGCATGTATCACCCTAGTTTTTGCGAAGGACTGGAGACTTTCTCCGGAGTCTCCGATCTGGTGGGTCGCAGTCTCCAACCTGGTACACACATGATTCTCCGGTGTGGAGGCTCCTCAACATCACATATTTTTGGAGAACCTCTCCAACATTATTCCTAGGAAGAGTTTGTTGGGCTCAAATATGTTTCCGCGTGACAAAAGAATCCAAACCTTCCATTGATCAACCTCTCTTGATAGAAAGGAGACATATAGCTACACAAACAAAAAAAATTAAAGGCATCATCATAGTCTTTTCACATTTTGAGGGCTCGGTCACCATGTTCACAATTTTTTTTTACGCTAGTGTTAGAAGGCATACTATCGAATTATTTCTTGTTAATTAAAATTTTGTTCACTGCCAAGATATGACGTTTTCAATGAATTCAATAATTAGATGATTATTTATTAAATATTTTTTCTTACACCCAATGTGAACTCCTCCAAGAGAGGTAGTAGACCCTCTCCCCACCACATCACTAAGCGGGTCAGGATTGGCAACTATCAACTTAAACAAGGCCTCAGTTATTGCCTGCTACTATTGTTAACCTAGAGTGATCTCCTGGGTAATTTCAATAGTAGACACCAGTTATTGCTTGCTACTATTTCTAACCTAGAGTGATCAGGCCGGCGTGTTTTAAGTTAGACATCATCAAATATTTGGAGTTGTATATCTATGTTATATATCTATGTTATTCCATCTACTGCATCAACCATAAGCACATATGAACGTTAAAGTTTACGAGAAGAAAACAATTATTACAAAAAATGTCAGTAGATGTATACATAATGTACTGAAAATGATTCCACTCTTACGTATTCAAGTCGACTTCTATATGTATGTGATTACCTTTTAAGTAACAAAGCGCTATTTATAGAAAAAATATATGTAATTGATTTATCTGGCTACACGTTTTCTTTTCCTGCTGCCACCTAGATATCAAAATTATTGGTGAAACAGTAGTAGACATACATGTGCATAAGGATATGTGATAAAAAAAATTTGCATTTAAGAGGAGTATTGCTAATGGTTTTGTGCACCGGATGGTGGAGAGGTTAGGGTATACCTTTGTTTGAGAGAAAAATAAGAGTACATGTGAATTTAAGTTGTTGTGTGGTTTTCTGTCCGTAAATGCACTAGCTATTATAGGTGGTTGTGTAACTTATTTTTTATATTTTCTTCATAGAGATACGTAGGGTATTAGAACTTTTAGTTATCTTGACTTTGGTGTGTAGTTCCCCCAAGATATCTAACCAAGCACCGCATTCACGACTGATTAGTACACCCTCCTTGCTATAATGTACTAGTGTGTGCATTGTTTTCTACGCAAGTCAAACAACACTAATTTTCATTAAGTTTATGGAGAAAAGTATCTATATATTTAAAATTACCATATTAAAATATATTTCATGATGTTTGTAGTAGTACTGATTTGATATTCTAGATGTTGATTTTTTTGGTATAAAATTGATCAAAGTTTACACAGGTTGGCTTAAAAAATGCAATACACACGATATTTTGGCATACAGGGAGTAGTATCAATGTTGTTGGAGTGAATCCTTTATGTGGAAGAATTAGCTGTTGATGGTTTATCCGTCTTGTTGAACTGAACAATATCGCAACAATGTTTCTAACTCAGAAAAATAATTTCGTTTTTATAAAACTAGAAAACATGCCCGTGCGTTGCAACGGGAGAGAAAAACGCAGGAACAAAAATAATAAAGTTCAAATTTATCTTACGTCAATTTGGTGCTCATTCATTCTTCATAAAATATTTCTGTTAATTTGTTAATATCAACTCTCCTTTAAAACAAACTAGGAAACATGCCTGTGCGTTGCAATGGGTGAAAAATCGTATATGCCTAGCTCCCAGAGACAATTGCGCCACGTTCGTCGTTCGTTTGAAGCTGATCACCTGTGTGATTTATTTGTGCACTACTAGCACAAACCAAAATGTAGACACAAAAAATAAATCATTCTCTTAATTGTTATTTTCTTTAACAAACATGTAGAATAAATCAACGATTATAATACAAAATTTACTTGAAACCTAAGATATTGTTTAGTTAAAAAGGAGGTTGAACAGAGAGAAAATCTCAAACAGAGAAAGCTATTGCCTGATCCATATTATTTGTCGCAAAAAGTTTAATATACCCATGCGTTGTAGATGAGACAAAAAATACTTTATTTTATACATGTCTTATTTGTCTACTACAAAACATAGAATAATTTTATTCCCATTTGACAGAATAATTTTATCGTGAAAATCAAAGTAACAACTAAATCTTTTAGTTATCAATAAAAAGTCTAAATAGGTATATTTCCATAAAGAAAAACTATATTTCTGGAGCTCCTCAAACTTCAAACTATTGCGTGCAAACAAATCAAATTTCTTGTCCGAGGAACAGTAAGGACAGTATTATTGACAGCTTCCCTGGCTAATATAATCTTTGGTTATTGATGCGCTTTCGTTATACCGAAGCAAGCCAGATTCAGCGTAAAGCCGGTAACACTTTTCCAACACAGCGATTAGCAGAACATTGGGAAATTCAATTAGTTTTCAATACGCTGAGACAAATCTGCTCTTTGCTGCTCTCCTATTTGAGCTTCCCGGCCAACACTTTGATTAGCAGAACTACACGATAACAGGGAGTAGTATCAATGTTGTTGGAGTGAATCCTTTATGTGAAAGAATTAGCTGTTGATGGTTTATATCCGTCTTGTTGAACTGAACAATATCGCAACAATGTTTCTAACTCAGAAAAAGAATTTCGTTTTTATAAAATATTGCCATGGTTATGCCACTTCCTGTTGATTTTGCACATGTAATATGATGACAGTGGCTCTTGTCTGCATTATAGACGGATCACGCAGTGATATCGGAATCTTAGAAGCTATTTCACCTGGTCTAGGCAAGCAAAGATTATTTATGAGTTGAGAATTAACATGTACGGAGATTAGGAGATTTGCTGTGTAAAAATAGGTAGCGGTCAAGACAACAGAATTCGAAATTTATATCGATTGAATATGAAGTTTTTAGTCTCAAGGAGAAAACCCATTCACCGCCTTTGGATCTTATAGTGTACTTCCACCTTTTTTTCCTTGCCATGTGCCATATTCCATGGCCCATAACAAAAAAAAAAAAAACCATGCCTTTTTTTAGTGGGTTGTGCTTTTGGCGTCCATTCTTTTTCATCAGTTGGTGTTCCCTGATAGATGTAAGAGTTAGATAGTCTTTTCATCATGTGCAGCTGAGTTAGGATTTAGGAACAGTCTAAGCAACTGAATATAAACACTAACTGATGCCTAATAGAATATCCCATTTCCTCGTAAGGCCTCCAATAAACCAAATTAGTAGGCGGATCACCCAATTAAGCAATACTTATTCTCTTCCGCATGGAGTGAAGAACTTTTGAATCTTCCCCACGTTCGAGTATCGGGCTTTCAGTGAGATAGTTAATTGGGCTACCTCAGTTCCCCGTTCCAGTACAAAACCACAAGGCCACAACTGGCCCAAACGTTTTTTTTTATAATCTCAGTTCTCCTTACTAAACCTATTTATGTCAATTCTTTATATCGAGTCCTTGTGCACAACAAGCACCGTGTATTACCAATTTCTCTTTCCCACACCATTCTTATCTTGGAAACACTGACAGGATCTTTAAAAAAATAAGGCAAGATGTTAAAACAAAAAAGTGATTTGTTAAGAAAAATGGCTGGGCGCCACACTAATTTGCGAGCAATATTTATTCCATCAATTAATGACATGACAGGGATTACAGTATTACACCTTACCATTTTTGTCAAGTACAACGCGGGCGCCATAGTCCATAGACTCAAAGAGCGAAATACAGGCGCTCATGGGGAAGGCAAGGAACATTTCGACGACATTACCGATCGAACTAGACAGAAGGCAAATGACCAACAAACAACCTTAAGATTCTGACAGCAGCCCAAATAAAGTAAACCATTCGATGCAGCACCAGTAGGGTCGGCCGACGATCTACATGGGATCGTCGAATGATGGGTTGGGCTGCGGTGGGGTGAATATGCCAGCCTTGAGGAAGACGGCGTGCAGCTCCTCGGTTGTAGGGAGGCCGCTGCCGTCGCGGGCGACGTCGCATGCGTCGAGCACCTCGAAGAGGAAGCTTCCGTGGCGGGGCTCGCCGTGCAGGGTCATGGGAGCAGCAGAAGCATCATATGCCGATGGATTCAGCATCATCGACACGTCCTCCTCACGAAGCGGCGCTGCAGGGACGACGGCCTGCGCAGGAGGAATTTGGCAGCGCGGCGGCACCATGGCAAGAGGTTCAACTATCAGCACATCTTCCGATGGCGGCACCACAGAATCTTGGACATGGTTCTGCAAAAGAGGAGTTGGCAGGTATGGAGGAGAAGATGGCGCCATCATCAGAGGAGTTGCTTCCACCGGCGCCGGTTGAAATGGAACGAGTTGCAGCTGCGCAGGAAGAGGAGGCAGAGGCAGGATGGCACCACCCCTGGCACCACGGATCTCCTGGAGGCGCGCGGTGACGGCCTGGAGTTTCCTCTCCACCTGCCATTTACAGGCGGCGGAAATGTTCGGCGGTAGGTCGGCGAAGCTCCCACGGCGGCCGGCGATGAAGTCCACGAGAAGGAGGTTGATCTCCTTCTCGCATCTCTCCCGGTGGACGTTGTAGAGCTCCGCCTTGGCCTTGTCCACCATCTTCCGGACCATGTCTTCGCCGTCCAGCTTACGCTTCCGCCGTCGTGACTCCGCCACCGACTTGTAACGGTTTACCACGTCTGCCGCCGCCTCCTGCGACGGCCACACCACCGGCTGCTCCTCGCCGGGGAGGTACACGAGGAGGCAAACGGGGATGTCGCACAGAACAGCCAGCTCCTCAGCCTTCTTCACCAGATTTGGCAGGCGCTTCTTCATCGAACTATTGCGTTTCGCCCGGTCCGCGATCCATTGGAGCTTGAGCTTCCCACCACGAATACGAGCCATGGCAGATGGCACTAAACCCAAGAGATCTCACGAAAGGTTTGTGTTGTGTGTGTGTGTGAGGAGATAGGAGAGGAAGGCTCGTTTTTATAGCAAAATTATTGTCCAATATATGGACATATGTAATTGCAGCCTAGATTTGTAAGGATACACGAAATATTTTGTTAGATTTTGTTTTCGAAGATAAGTACGCTGTCCAGTGTAATCCAAATCTAAAATGTCCAAAAATGAATACCATAATTAATTCTGGACGAAATGGACCTATCAGGCCTTTGTACCCTGCTGCGTGTCACGGCCCTTGGAGAGTCCATCAAGGTGAAGGGTCGTGACACTTGTGTGAAGTGTGATACATGTACTGCTAGCTAGACTTCATGGATAGAACGCAAGGTACCAAAGAATCATGACATGTGTGCAAATAAAACATATCTACTTCCCACCAAATGTTTTGTTCCCCAAATTTACAAAACCAGGAATATTTCAACACATTTATGTTAATTTTTTTTTTGAAGCTGTACAGTGAGTTTCCTCCTTGCAAATATTTTTATTTTTTTGTGTTAAAAGGGTTATGTACTGGAGAAAAGCACCACAGAACATGTAAAAAGCTAGGCTAAGCTAAAAAAAGATCACGGAAAGCTTACTACCCAGGCCTTAAGCCCCTTGTAAGATTTTCTCTTAGCCTTGTGTATGAGAAGGGCCATTTCCTCCTCAAATCGGTGCCGGCAGCGATATAAACTTGGGTCAATCCCCTTGAATATGAAGTCATTCCTCGTTGTCCAGATTGACCAAGCAATTAGCATAATAATCTCCATGAAAAAAGGTTGCTTAATGCTCAACTTCAGACTCTTAATCATGTCATATGCATAATCATCTCCAGTCATAACAGGTGCGACACGTCCAGGGCATAGGTATTGCCAGCAGCACATTGCAAAGGGACAAGAGAAGAATAGATGATCTCTTGTTTCAAGGGCTGATTGATTACACATAATGCAAGTGTAGTCAGCCATATGAAAATCCTTTCTTTGCAACATAGCTTGGGTATCAATTCGGTTGTGGAGTAATAGCCAAAAAAAATCCTTGTGCTTATCCTGACAGCAGCTCTTCCATAACCATAAGATAGCAGGCAAAACAGACTCTTGTTGCATCAAGTTTTTATAAGAAGAGGCAACGCCATATCCAGGAGCAGCATTAGTAACCGTCCATTTATCCTTGTCATCCGTTAAATGCATACCCTGTAGCAAATTGAGGAATTGCTGATATTCATTCATAGCTTGAACTGACAGGGGCAAATGGAAGATGGAGGTTGTATGTACAGTTGTTAAGACCTCATGAACAGATTGTGATTGGTCCTTAACAAATGTAAATAAATATGGCCATTTAACAGAGAGAGTCTCTTGATCCCATTTATCTGTCCAAAAAAAGGACAGTAGCACCACCGTGCAGCCAACAAGTTGCCATGCTTTTATAAGTAGAAAGAGATTTCAAACAATCTCTCCACCAGAAGGAAATGTCTCTATGCCGTAGAGGTGGCAAGGAATGCTGATAGTAAGATTCCCAAACCAAATGTACCCAAGAAATATTTTCCTGATTATAAAATTTGTCAATATGCTTCATCAACAAGCAGTCATTTTGCACTGACAACTTAAGCACACCCAATCCACCTTGATCCTTCGGGCGACACACCATATCCCAAGAAGCTAGTGGTGGAGATTTATTATCGAGGTCCTTATTCCTCCATAAACAGTGCCTTCGATATTTATCACACTCATCTAAGACCCACTGATAGATCTTTAAAGTAGTCATGCAAAAAATTGGAAGGGAGGAAAGTACTTAATTTACAATCCTTAATTTACTTCCATAATTCAAGTACATAGTACAGGATGGCAATCTCCTTTGGATGCACATTATAGGTGGCATAAAGTGCTCCTTCCTTGGTTTGGAAATACTGAGTGGCAGTCCAAGGTAGATGAAACATTTACTCACAAGTACGTATGCAAGTATATAAATAGTTCGCCACATGTATATATGATTATTTTCCTTGTGTACGGTATATATGAGAACCATTTTTTAAAGTAAATTTAAACTCATACTTCCAAGTCTCAAAAAAATCTAAAAACAAATAGATGGCTAGATATACACACCTAGAATTTGCGCCAGAAGTTTCGTTAATACATTATATTTTGGGATACACAAATATGACAAGTTTCTTTGGATACATAATAGTTTTATTCATATATAGAACAACAATTTTTTTTTTGTGTAGCCCAAAACAGAAAGCTTTTCTACTAGAACTTCGCATGAATATACACACCATGTTTACATATTAACAGGGGAAAACTGCATTTTTTTAAGTGAAAAGTATCATTTTCAATTTTTTCCCCAAAAGGGCACCACTATTCTCAGGAGCACCAAATGTGCGTCCATGTATACACATCAAAATTATTTCGTCACATATGTAAAATAAGAAAATCCTTCACATCACATGTATATAGTTCACAAACTATTCCCCAGTTTGGTCAAGAAACCGTTTGATGCACATGATGTGTGATAATGCTCTGTCGAAAAAATATAACCAGTGCGCGCAATAGTAGAATTTTGAACTAACCATTGATCACCAACCTCATATCCAACAGTAGAAAATTCGTGTTCATCATAATAGGAGTTCTGGATGAATAATCATGCAGCCAGAAGCCCTGCTGCTGTGGAGGCTGCCTGCTTCAGAGCGCATCCCCAATGTTTAGATTCAGTCTCTTTACAACATTCGAATATCGAATAGACTGGCATTGGGTTTTCTTCTAATAACGCAAGACAGACTGATAATGTTCAAGTCTGTTTTGGCACACACAAAACATCCGGGTTATCTACTGTACGATCCTATGTAGTAATAAATTTGAACAAATATATATAGGCAATCTAAAGTATAACTCTTTTCAAACTAATAGAGATTTGCCTGCACATTTTGCCAACATTAATATGCCTTCTTGGTGAATCGTAATAGATACAAAGCAAGTAGATACATACATATGATTTATTAAGTAGTCTAGCAATGCGAAGTAAACAAAAAATCAAGTATCACTCAAAAATTGTATATTCTAAGTATTCTTCCAACAAGTCTTATTTGTGGAATAATAGAATTTCCCTTGTAAAGAACAAAAAGCTTGAGCATATACTATCTGCGTATGATATATAGTATATAACGAACTTTGTTGTCGAGAATAAATGCACAAAATTTGATACTTTAGGGACTAGAAACACGTCATGACGAGTCATATTTGGAGGATGCATGTACTATACGAACCCTAGAAAAACCACATATTTATGTAGAACTGCGACACCATTATGTCAAAATGAAGCCATTAGAATTATACATGTTGAAAATTGACATAACTCAATTTAACTGGCTATAAAGTTTCAAACAATATATTTAAGCCGATTTAATTTTTGAACCAGACAAAATAATATTTTTCCTGAATATACTGTAAAGTTTGTATAATATTAAGGCATATGAGTAATATATTTGCCCAATGATGATTCATGTATGATGCAGACTTAAACTACAACCAACTCACACTATAACTGATTCTCCCACAAACAAAAAGTGGTACATTGCTCTATTTTAAAAAAAACCTTTATTGATTAATTGGGTGCATGCCGTAAATTAGGATCTTTAAAGCAAAAAAGGTGTGTGGTTAAGATAGCCCCCCCTCCCAGATTAATATCTTCAAGGTTAAATAGCAAAAGTAAGGCAAGTAGAATTAGAAATGTCTCAAATGCGGATATTATTATGTGAAGTTGCTAACAAAATGGCAGAATATAGTTTCCCACATTAAGGAGATAGCAGAAAGGAGAAAAAATAATTGAAACTTTTACTCTATTTGTATGCAGATAACTTTGTTTTTGTAGTTGTAGCAGTAGGAAAAAGTTACAATTTAGAAGGCATAATTATGTGTTTTATTACATAAAATGAATTTGTATTTATAAATTAAAAGTTCACTTTCTAGCTACACATTAATCATTATAAAATAGTTCATATACCTGCCAAATCTTCTTATCAACAACATATAGCCTTTAGATCAATACCATGCGTCATTTTTTTCCATCTCATCCACTCGTGCCGCGTTGCCAAAATCTCCGGCTCGATTCATAATGAATAAAACAGAAGCTCACCCTTTGACTGCTAAGAAGGACATCGCCACCAAAGACTCCCCAATGTCTCCTCTCTATGGTAATGTAATGTAAAAACTGCAATCCAGGTCCAGCCTCATAGGACCCTCCTAATTAATCCTCTTCGTATGTAAACTATTTTTGAATGATGTCATCTTCTTGTAAGCTAAAACCTTGCTGCAGTCTAGCATACGTTTTACTCCAGTCAATGAAACTACTGTATCTTGCAATTGTTGATGCAACAAAGAGAGAGAGAGAGGGAGGGAAGATGTACTAATTGCAGTCGGCAGACTAGTGATGTAGTTGGTCACATCTTTATATTCTTCAATGGTCGCTCCTACACCCACTTAGTTGGCAAGTAAATTTATATCATCATCTGTGAACTACAGAATAGTCATATAATTATTTCTATTCCATATACAATAGTTGATGTTATATGGAAAATTTGAAAAAGGTAGATTTAGTGTACATTGGATATCAAATTCATTGGATTAATCTTGAGTTAATTCATTAAATTAACTTAACACAAAATGTAGGACATGGAGTAGTATTTTCTTATACTCACTAAATATGTCCAATTAATTGATCAGCTAGATGAATTAAGTTCTATTTCATCCAAACCAACACACAAATCAAAATATAGTAATTCTAAGATTTCGTTAAAACTCTTTAAGCATTTGTTAGAACTGCAAATGTGTGTGCGATTATCTTTATTAGTATATTTGATTGATTTTATGTGAAAATCTACAATCCTTTATTTTTCATTACGTTTGATAATTATGAAAGAATGGACATTGGAACCAGTGGTGAATTCAATAATTTTTTAGATTTGACGATTGAAAATGGTGGTTCATGTAGCAACAGTCATAATATCTACCAAGATCATGGCATCTTTCTGATATTGTTTAGTGTAAAATATTTTGATGCAATCTTCATAATGATTCGATGAATCTATGAGATTGGTGTTCCTGAGCGGTACTCAGCTATAGGCCCTATCTGTGCTTGATCCAGGTTTGTTTAAAGACCCATGATAGCTTATTTTTCACTCTATAGCATCTTTTCTTTTCTATTTCTCTCAAATAAACATTATATATCTGAAACTTTGCAGGTCAGTGAAACATTGCCACTGAAGTGTTGCAAAATAGGTCATAATGTTTGTTGATACCGAATAAATATAAAATCATATTTTTGACTAAATTTATTTTTACATAATTAAATTGTAGAAAATATTATCCATTTTCGCAAATCCATGTTGTACTGTGCTGCTCACCTACGAAGTTGAAGTTTGAAGACTACATAGTTTTCAGTTTAGGAGAAGTAACAAAATACTCCCTCCGACCCAAAATGTAAGACGTCTAAGGATTAGTCAAAAGTCAACATTTTTTAAAGTTTGACAAAGTTTATACACAAAAATATAAACATTTGTAGTACTGAATCAACATGAATAGATTTACCATAAAATATTTTTTTAATATGTCCATTCGATATTGTAGATGTAAATATATTTTTATAAATATTTCATGAAAGTTAGTAAAGTTTGACTTTTGACCAGTCCTTAGACGCCTTACATTTTGGGACGGAGGTAGTAGAAACTTGGAAGAAGTGTGGGGGGTGTAAGTGAGTCCCTGGTTGCTTACAACTTTTCCTAAATTTATTGTTTTATCTTTCACTGTTTGCAGCGTATTTATAAATACAATGCCCATATCTCCACATATTGCAAAACAACAATAGCGTGGATGAGTTTGTATTGGTGTTAGAATGCAAACTGTTAAATTATTTCATGCTAATTATAATTCTGCTCCGACCGATATATGAAGTGTGATGCAGCAAATTGTTTCTCTAAATATTTTTTCCACACACCGAATATAAGATCCTCCAAAAGCAGTGGAACGCCCATTCTCCACCACATCACTATCAGCTTGAAACTATATCCCAGTTATTACCTGCAACTATTGCTGACCTAGAGTAATAGTGTTCGCGTGTTTAAAGTTAGAGATGGTTATTGCCTGCTATTATTGCAAACCTAGAGGGATCTCTTCGGCATGTTTAAACTTAGACATCATCAAAATTTTGGTTTAAGCCCAAACTTTCCCCCACAATTTTCGGATTGACCAAAAAAAATGTTACTTTTTGTGGTTTAGTTGGTCGCCAATGCATGTTATGGCAACGAGCTTGTTTACCTGCGGAGCTGAATGCACTAGCTTAACACATAGAGCCAAGAACCCACTGCTTGATAACAAGCCAAAAGAATCAAACTGACGTGCTACATGGAAAACTTCAAACGGAGGCTAAGCTACACATAGCCCTTTATTTTTAAACACTCAGAATTTGTATTTTAATATTTTAAAAATCTCCAAATCAAAATTCTTGAGATAGTTAATTAATGATGTATAACACAATGGTGTAAAATCTCAATACAAATTACTTTATATTTTAGGTTACATAAAAATGACCAATTCTGATAAATTTTATAGTGAATAGTACACATTTCAAGACTATTAATTTTGTCAGATTTTGTCAACTTTGTGTAGCTTAGAATACAAATCATTTTCCATTGAGATTTTGCACCATGATAGCATATATCATTGGCAACCTCTAGGATTTTGTTTCAGATTTTATTGAAACTATAAAATACAAATTTTGAGTCTTGAAAATATAGAGCTACATGTAGCTCGGCCTCCAAAACGCTACACTCAATCATGCACTATAAAAGAGAGATATATAATAATAGAATACATGGAACCACAAGGAAGAGAATGGCAAGCTATGTCACCATTTTTTGTCGGAGCTTCTACTCGCCCTCAACTCACCCACGGGCTGGCTAGAACACGGGCATAGGATGAGCCAACTTTTTGGCACTGGTCCAAACGACCACAAAATTCCATGGGCGAACAAATATTTTGGTATGGTTCACAATTGTTGCAATCCAAACGTACCCTTCGATTTTCATATCCTTGTCATTTACATCTTATGCATCAATTATAAGAACAACTTGAACCATAATCTGCAAGAGAAGAAAAAAATTGTTAGTAGAGATCTAGGTGATGTAAGAAAAATGATTTCGTGCTTACATCTTCGAGTTACTTCTGTATGTATGTAATTTACTGAGCTGCATAAATGTTTTATTTTCATCTTGCAAACTTGATATCCCAATTACTATTACAGAGTAGTAGATATAGATAAATTATATGTGCATCTCAGAGGGTATTTGTGATGGACGTGTGCACCGATTAATGCAGATGATGGTATATGTACTATCCATTTCGGAAATAAAGAGTACTGGTGAAGTTTGGTTGTTGCATTCTTTTGTCTGCAAATGCGCTAGCTATTTTGAAAGGACTTTTTTCCTCTGTTGTTTATTTCCAGAGCACCGGTGAGGCGCTGGCGCATATTGTAAGATTTCAGAATTGATGAATGCATGAGAGATGTGTGTGACTTGGATCATCAGACCGGTGGTGCCGTAATGTTTCTATGAAAGGATCCTGGGTGGTATCTGGGCTAAAACATAACCATTCTGAACCTAATGTATACAACATGTGGATATCAGAGAGTGCAGATTGAAATGTTAAAATTACAAATCACTGAAAGCTGTAAAGTAGACTGAAAAATTTCCATTGAATTATGTGAAAGAAGAGGTAATTATGAAAAGTACACCTTACTGCAAACACTGGTTTGTTATAACTTCACACAAGAGACACAATTAGCAGCCATGGTTTTTCTTCGCTTCATCTAGGTTTTTTTGCTTGCACTTTTTATTCCCTTATATTGCATGATATTTCAATGGTACATGGATCTCCTCTCCGGAGTCGACAACGTAGTTGCCCTCCGCTTTCGGTTCAGGTTACACGATTATATATCTTAATGAATCTGACTTTAAAAATTCTTCCAGATATATAAGTTGTAACCTTTACTCTAATTTCCATGCAAAGGTATTTGATACCACAAAATAAACTTTCAGCTTGGGGTATTGGATATATACTAAATACCTAGGTGTTGGTATTTGATATTTTTTCCAATGACACTAATTGCTCGTCTATGGATGCCTGATGAAAAAGTAATTTTTTTCTGAACACATGTTTTATCAAGGGTAAATGAAAACTGCTTATGCTACAACTCAGATGTTTATTGTTTACAGGATGGAATTAAAATAGACGCAACATTTCTGCTATTAGTCATCATGTGATGTCATAGAAACTTTTCATAAATAGCATGATCTTCAAGGAAGCAAAGGCGCCGCAAAGATCATTCGATAATTTCCATGGGTCCTTTTCATATATGAATGTAACAATGTGCATTTGAATCGTAGCCTATATGGTCATCTATTATACATGGAGGATTGCCGTCGCTTTACCCATTAGTTCCTGTGTTGATGAAGCATTGTCACCATTATATTGTTAGTGTGTGGAATGTAAAATTGTTGATCTTGAAAGAAGTTCATTTCAAACCCAATTCCTTTTTCATCTAGACATGTTGCTATGTCCCCACCATTCATCTAGAGCATCCCTTCACATGATGGCATGAACAATAGAGGGGTTCAAGAGGTGTATGTGATTGTTCTAGGTTGGAGAATGCAAGAGAGCTGTCGATATTTTGCTATGATTATGATGGAAAACTGCATGTTGCAAATAATAATTTCAATCAGAAACTACATTTCTCTTTTTCTCGCCTGAATGTTGTGTGTACCATATATTTGCATACATGCATCAGGAAAGTAATTTAAGGGCCCGTAGCAACGTATAGGCATTCAACTAGTCTTTATTAAGGAGAGATAGTTAGGCAGCTACGCTGAATCTAGCTTTGAGGTGGAGGGAGCTATGGTAAACACTCTTACAGGAGATCATATGGACATTATGTTGACCGCCACAGCAAGATCTCTTCTCGGATAGCTTCAAAGACTTCATCATTGTGTGATATGTTGTTACACGAATTTCCACCGTGCGAAAGTCTCGCCTATGATTTTTTGGAGCCTCTTCCTGATGTGCAGCCACCATTCATCGGTGTTGGCAAAACTGGTAGGGGTTTGGGACGGGGAAAACTACTGCCGTCTAAGCTCTAACGCGCTGCCAGACCGCTGTACTGTGGCGTATGGGGAGGGCACGAACAGATGTGTGCAACCTTCCGGTGCCCTTGGGCACAGTAGAGAGTAGCCATTGCTCCGACAGCCTCTTCGTTCGAGGTTATCGGCGGCTTGGCAGTCCTCTAACAATCACTTGGATTGATTACAAATCCACAATTGTACGTAAGATGAACTACGGTCGCATATTTTGTAGGAAATGAAACACTACGACTTGCCACTGTAAGAAGGTTCAGCTAACTCCCATTATGCTACTGTTTAGTATTTTTTATTACACACTTGTTAACTAATCTAGCAAAGAGGCCTACCTGATTCAGAATTAGTTTTCCTGACAACTCAAAACCGGCTCCTACGACTTCAGTGGGGCCCTATAGTCTTCAAATTGCTCTCATTGGTGCTGTATTTTCTTCACATTTCTCCATTCCGCTGCTCTCTCCTAGAGTCTTGACTTATGAACACTATTTAACCATCTATGCCTGACCAAACAACGAGCCACCTTAAATCTATGAACTCTCTCTTTGCTGCTATTGATGATTTTTTATTGTCATTCAAGACAACGACAAAAAATAATTGAATCGTTATTCTATAATCAATAATTACATCCACTCTGGTCGACAAACTTCAGTTTGTTAGTAGATTTTTGTCAAGATTTTTTCATTTTCAAAATTATTCACAGTCACATATTGCATAATATGCTGACTTTTTTTTGTGCAAACAAAGTATATTTTCCATTTACCATAGAATCATGTGTGGGCACCAATGTACTTGTCCAGCATGGCAAACTCGCGAGTTCTAAAGGTTGGCGATCCATCTACAAAACAAGTATCTATGGATCCCTAAACGAGTCCATATAAAAAACAAGTACGGCGATGGCCAATTATTTCACCCACAAATTCATGTCATATACTGGAAACGTTGATGAACAGCCGCATGATAACAAAACAGGAAAGATATGGTATATTTAACGAAGATAGCAGGGCGCCAGACTATTTTGATAACAATATATATTCCATCAATTAATGATATATAGGACAAGGATTACACCATACAGTTGGAGATAGAGCGCAACCCAATCCTTATGCAAATTTGAAAATTACATGCCATGGCGAGCAGGCAAGGAACACATGATATGGATCGAACACTGGACGACTCGACAGAAATAAAATGAGCAGGAATCAAACATAAGACTCTGGCCGACAGCAGCAATGTTTAAGGAAAACAGACAAACTAAAGCGAATGATAACTGGATCGACGGCCATGCATGTAGTATCAGGAGCAGCGCCGGAAGGTAAGATAGCTAGGGCAGCTGACCATTATTCATGAAGAATGCTTGAAGTTCCTCCGTGGTAGGGAGGCCCCTGACATCGCTGGCATCGAGCGACGGAGGAAGGGGCGGCAGGTCCGAAGAAGACCTTGGCGCCATAACCAGAGGCGGTGGCTGCACCAGCTGCGTAGGAAGGGGCGGCAGGTCGGAGGAAGACCTTGGCGCCATAACCAGAGGCGGTGGCTGCACCAGCTGCGTAGGAAGGGGCGGCAGGACGGCACCGCCAAGGAGCTCTTGTTGGCGAGCGGTGACGGCCCGGAGTTTATTGTCCACCGTCGACTCGAGGGCAGCGAGGACCTCCGGTGAGAGGTCGTCGAAGCTCATGAGGCGGCCGGCGAAGAAGTCGTCGATGAGGAGGTTCATCTCCTTGTCTCTGATCTGGCGCTGGACGGTGGACAGCTCCACCTTCACCTTGTCAATCATCTTACGGATGAATTCCGGGCCGTCCAGGTTATTCCTGAACCTCTGCAAGTCCCTTTCCTCTTTGTACCGACGCACCACGGCTAGGACCGCTTCCTGCGACGGCCAGACCACCGGCTGGTCCTTACCTGGGAGGTACATGAGGAGGCTGGTGGGGACGTCGCAGAGGACGGCGAACTCCCTGGTTTTCTTCAGCAGATTAGGGAGCCGCTTCTCCAGCGTCCTCCTGCGCTCCACACGGTCCATGATGTATCGAATCTTGATGCCCCCACGACGACGAGCCATGGCAATAAACCCAGGAGATCTACCGGATGGTGTATGTGTGTGTTTGGTGATAGGTGAGAGGAGCTTGTTTTATAGCTAAAGTACTGTGCAATATATGGATACCTTTAATTGCAAAAATATATGTAAGGAAACACAAAAGATTTTGTTTTGGGAGATAAATACGCTGTACTACGCAATATATATCTAGAGAGAGGAGAATTAATTCTTTCCTAAGAAGACCTCACACCTTTTACGTATCTCCATTGTGATACTTTTTGCCCGTTAACAGGCGAGCCGTGACTCTTTTTTTTTTTTTGAACTTTCAATTAGCCTTTTTTTTTTGAACTGATCAATTAGCCTTTCAATTAGAGCAAGGGGAGTGCTGGACGTCTCAACTCTTAAGCTGATAAAACCCCCAATCACCCTGGTTCAGAGGCCGACACCTGTCCCCTATTTTATTTCAGATTTTTTTGATATTTTTAAATTTTGTTTTTGTGCAATTTTCACAGTAGGTTTATATGCATCTATGAGCCAAAAATATCACCTCCCTTTTCATACCGCCTCTGATTTCATAATAAAGCCCAAATAAAGAAATATTGTTTTGTTCTGATCAGTTTTATTGTGCTATTGTAGCGAAATTAATTCTTAGGTATATTCTACTTTTGCTTCTATGTAGCATAAAAAAACCCCGCTTTCGCTACTATGTATAAAAAAAAGGTTCGCCCACAAAACAAAAGAAAAAAAATACTAACTCGGAGACTAGGTATCGAAAATTTGTACTACCAAAGCAAAAGAGACCTTGTCAGAAACATATCCGGAGAACACAATTTAGCTACTGTAATAAAACTGTCTTCATTCAGACACGCTCATCGGAGCCATTGCAACACTAGTTTTGTACTATTGTAGCAAACCATGATGGGGTTCGTTGCATAGAAAACAAAAAATTTCCTACCGCAAAGACGAATATATCCAAGATCTAACCTATGGAACACCCAAGATCTAATCTACAAGATCGGAGCAACGAGATGGAGATGAGACTAACCCTCGAAGATTCCAAAGCCTAGGAGATTAATCTCGTTGTTGATGTAGACGATCGTCCCCGGTGCTGCAATCCGGAAGCACTTCCGTACTCGGTCGCGCGTACGGTGTCGATGAAGCCCCTTCCTCTCCTCGTTCCAGCGGGCAGCGGAGGTGTGGTAGATCTCCACGGAATCCCAGCAGCACGACGGCGTGGTGGTGGTGGTGGAGAAGAATTGCGCAGCGTGTGGAGGAGGAAGAGAGGGGGCGGCTAGTGTTTGATCAGGGGGTTTTGGCCGGCCACCCTCTCCCCTCCTTATATAGGTGGAGGGGTCGGCCTATGGTTTCACCTAGGGCCCACCCTCCCCTTGGCCGGCGCATGGAGGGGCGGAAAACCCCTCCCCCAAGTGTTCCCCTTTATCTCTAAATCAAACCATTTAATTTTTAGAGATAGAATCTATCTCTAGATTTAAACCATTTAAACTAGAGATAGATCTTAACTCCAAGGGGGCCCGGCCTGGGCCCACATGTCATAGTGGGCAGGACCCACCATGCCATGCGGCGCCTATGTGGCCTCTCCCGGGGTGGTGGGCCCACTGGTGGCCCTCTAGAACCTTCTAGAAGCTCCAGTCAAAACATCGGACTTTTTCCCGAACCCCAGAAAATGACTTCCCTTATATGAATCCTATTCTCCGGACCATTCCGGACCTCCTCGTGATGTCCTGGATCCCATCCGAGACTCCGAAAACTTCGGACTCCATCTCATATTCCGAATCTACTTATGCGACATCGAACCTTAAGCGCGTCACCCTACGGTTCGTGAACTATGTAGACATGGTCGAGACTCCTCTCCAAGCAATAACCAATAGCGGGATCTGGAGATCCATAATGGCTCCCACATATTCAACATGACTTAGTGATCGATTGAACCATTTACTTACGATGCCGATTCCCTTTGTCACACCATATTTTACTTGTCCGAGGTTTGATCATCGGTATCACCATACCTTGTTCAACCTCGTCACCGACAAGTACTCTTTACTCATACCGTGGTATGTCACCTCTTATGATCCAATCATATGCTTGCAAGCTAATCAGACGACATTCCACCGAGAGGGCCCGAGTATATCTATCCATCATCGGATGGACAAATCCCACTATTGATCCATATGCCTCAACTCACACTTTTCAAATACTTAATCCCATCTTTATAACCACCCATTTACGCAATGACGTTTGATGTAATCAAAGTACCCTTCCGGTGTAAGTGATTTACATGATCTCATGGTCGAAGGACTTAGGCAACTATGTATCGAAAGGTTATAGCAAATTGAACTTAATGACTTGATCTTATGCTACGCTCATTTGCGTGTGTGTCCATTATATCATTCAAGTAATGACATAACCTTGTTATTAATAACATCCAATGTTCATGATCACGAAACCATCATCATCCATTAATCAACAAGCTAGTTATACAAGAGGCTTACTAGGGACTCCTTGTTGTTTACATAACACACATGTATCAATGTTTCGGTTAATACAATTATAGCATGGTATGCAAAAATTTATCATAAACATAAAGATATTATAATAACAACTTTATTATTGCCTCTTGGGCATATCTCCAACAGTCTCCCACTTGCACTAGAGTCAATAATCTAGATTACATTGTAAGGTACCTAACACCCATGGCATTCTGGTGTTGGTCATGCTTTGCCCTAGGGAGAGCTTTAGTCAACGGATCTGCAACATTCAGATCTGTGTGTACTTTACAAATCTCTACTTCACCATATTCGATGTACTCGCGAATCGAATGAAAACGCAGCTTGATATGCTTTAGCTTCTTGTGTGACCTTGGTTCCTTTGCATTGGCGATGGCACCCGTGTTGTCACAATAAATGACTAACGGGTCCAGTGCACTAGGAACCACACCAAGCTCAACAATGAACCTTTTCATCCATACCGCTTCCGATGAATCCTCCGAAGCCGCTATATATTCAGATTTTGTTGAAGATTTTGCCACCGTGCACTGCTTGGAACTGCTCCAGCTTACTGCAGGACCATTTAATATAAACACGTACCCATACTGAGACTTAGAGTCATGAGGATCAGTGTTCTAACTTGCATTGGTGTAACTGGTTACAACGAGCTCTTAGTCACCGTCATAACAAAGAAACATATCCTTAGATCTTTTCAAGTACTTCAGGATATTCTTGACCGCTGTCCAGTGTTCCATTCCTGGATCACTCTGATATCTGCTGGTCAAACTAACAGCATGTGCGATATCCGGTCTAGTACACAGCATGGCATACATGATAGAGCCTACAGCCGAAGCATAGGGGATCTTGCTCATCCATGAGTCTGTATAAACCCGAAGTCTTTGATCACTCCATCAAAGCATCGGTTCCAACTCCGGGATGCTTGCTTCAGTCCATAAATGGAACGCTGAAGTTTGCATACCTTGTCAGCATTTTTAGGATCGACAAAACCTTTGGGTTGTACCATATACAACTCTTCCTCAATATCACCATTAAGGAACGCCGTTTTGACATCCATCTACCAAATCTCATAATCGAAAAATGCAGCTATTGCTAACAAAATCCTCACATAATTTAGCTTCACTACAGGTGAGAAAGTCTCATCGTAGTCAACTCCTTGAATTTTTCGAAAACCCTTCGCAACAAGTCGAGCTGTATAGACAAAATACATTCATCTGTTTTTCTCGTGAAGATCCATTTATTCTCGACAGCCTTGCGGCTATCAGGTAAGTCTACCAAAGTCCATACTTGGTTATCATACATGGATCCCATTTCGGATTTCATGGCCATTTGTTGGAATCTGGGCTCATCATTGCTTCTTCATACGTCGCAGGTCTTCATCATTGTTGTCCACAATCATGACATTTAGACAGGGATCATACAATCAGGAGTGGTACGTTCCCTCGTCGATCCGAGGTTCAGTAGCTTCCTCGTTCGAAGTTTCATGATCATCATCATTTGCTTCCTCTCCTATCGGTGCAGGCTGCACAGGAACTTCTTCCGGCACTGCGCTACTCCGATCTATGAGAGAAGGTTCATCAACCTCGTCGAGTTCTACTTTCCTTCCAGTCACTTCTTTAGTGAGAAACTCCTTCTCAAGAAAGGATCCGTTCTTGGCAACAAAGATTTTGCCTTCGGATCTGTGATAGAAAGTGTACCCAATTGTTTCTTTAGGGTATCCTATGAAGACGCATTTCTCCGCTTTGGGTTCTAGCTTGTCAGGTTGTAACTTCTTTACATAAGCTTCGCAACCCCAAACTTTAAGGAACGACAGCTTAGGTTTCTTCCCAAACCATAATTCATACGGTGTCATTTCAACGGATTTAGATTGTGCCCTATTTAAAGTGAATGTGGCTGTCTCTAATGCATAACCCCAAAAAGATAACGGCAAATCGGTAAGAGACATCATAGACCGAACCATATCTAAGAGAGTTCAATTACGATGTTCGGACACACCATTGCGCTGTGGTGTTCCCGGCGGTGTCAACTGTGAAAGTATTCCGCATTTCTTTAAATGCATGCCAAACTCATAACTCAGATATTCGCCTCCGCGATCAGAGAAACTTAATCTTCTTGTTACGTTGATTTTCTACTTCACTTTGGAATTCCTTGAACTTCTCGAAAGTCTCGGACTTATGTTTCATAAAGTAAATATACCCATATCTACTCAGATCATCCTTGAACGTTAGAACATAACGATAACCACCGCGCGATGCTACACTCATTGGTACGCACACATCGGTATGTATGATTGACAACAAGTCTGTAGCTCGCTCCATTGTACCAGAAAATGGAGTCTTAGCCATTTTTCCCATTAGACATCCTTCGCATCTGTCAAGTGACTCAAAGTCAAGTGACTCAAGAAGTCCATCAGAATGAAGTTTCTTCATGCGCTTCACTCCAATATGACCAAGACGACAGTGCCACATATAAGTAGAATTATCATTCAATTTAATTCGCCTAGCATCAATGTTATGAACATGTGTATCACTACTATCGAGATTTAACAAGAATAAACCATTCATCTCAGGTGCATGGACATAAAAGACATTACTCATATAAATCGAACAACCATTATTCTCAGACTTAAACGAATAACCTTCTTGCATTAAACAAGATCCAGATATAATGTTCATGCTCAATGCAGGTACCAAATAATAATTATTGAGGTTTAAAACTAATCCCGAAGGTAGATGTAGAGGGAGCGTGCCGACGGCGATCACATCGACTTTGGATCCATTTCCAACGCGCATCGTCACCTCGTCCCTCGCCAGGCTTCGTTTATTCCGCAGCCTGTTTTCGAGTTACAAATGTGAGCAACCGAACCAGTATCAAATACCAGGCACTACTACGAGAACCAGTAAGATAGACATCAATAACATGTATATCAAATATACCTTTCTTCTTGACGTGGCCGCTCTTCAGATCGGCCAAGTATTTGGAGCAATTACGCTTCCAAAGCCCCTTCCCCGGCAGTAGTAGCACACAGTCTCAGGCTTAGGACCAGCCTTTAGGCTTCTCAGGAGGCGCCGCAACTTTCTTGCCGCCCTTCTTGAAGTTTCCCTTGTTAGGCTTGCCCTGCTTCTTGAAACTGGTGGTCTTGTTGACCATCAACACTTGGTTCTCCTTCCGTATTTCTACTTCAGCAGATTTCAGCATGGAGAAGAGTTCAGGTAACTCTTTATTCATGTTCTGCATGTTGTAGTTCATCACGAAGTTCTTGTAACTTGGTGGCAGTGATTGGAGGACACGATGAATACCCAGCTTGTTAGGGATCACAATCCCCAAGTCACTGAGCTTCTTCGCGTGTCCGGACATGGCGAACACGTGCTCACTAACGGAGTTGCCCTCTTCCATCATACAGCCAAAGAACTGTTTCGAGGCCTCATAGCTCTCCACGGCCGCATGAGTTCCAAAGATAACCTTGAGCTCACGCATCATCTCACAAGGGTCGTGGTGCTCAAAACGCTTTTGGAGCTCTGCCTCTAGGCTGCACAGGATGGCACACTGAACTTCGGAGTACCGAGTCACCCGAGTCTCGTAAACATTCTTTACGTCCTCGGATACTGCAGGAGGAGGTGGGGGACCTAGCGGTGCATCGAGCACATATTGCAGGCTTCCACCAGTGAGGAAAATCCTCACATGACGGAACCAGTCAGTGAAGTTGCTACCATTGCTCTTAAGCTTTTCTTTCTCTAGGAACTGGTTAAAATTGATGGAGGGGGCGCCATGATCTACAACATATTTGCAAAGAGTTTATACTAAGTTTATGATAAAATGAGTTCAATTTTAATTCTTAAATTAACTAGGTGAACTCCCACTCAAAACAACATCCCTTGCATTGTCTTAGTGATTACACGAACCAAATCCACTACACGAAGTCCGATCTTCACGAGAAAAGATGTAGCTTAAAAGGCGAACACTCAAAGTGTTCATCATATCATTCGTATGACTCATGCTCTACCTTTCGGTATCCCGTGTTCCGAGACCATGTCTGTACATGCTAGGCTCGTCAAGGCAACCTTAGTATCCGCGTGTGCAAATCTGGCTTGCACCCGTTGTATGCACATGTAGAGTCTATCACACCCGATCATCACGAGATGCTTCGAAACGACAAGTCTTAGCAACGATGCATACTAAGGATGAACACTTTATTATCTTGATATTTAGTGAGAGGGATCATCTTATAATGCTACCGTCGCGATGTAAGCAAAATAAGATGCATAAAGGATTAACATCACATGCAATTCATAATGTGTGATATGATATGGCCTTTCTTCTTGTGCTTTTGATCTCCATCTCCAAAGCACGGACATGATCTCCATCATCACCAGCATGGCGTCAAGGTCAGTGGCGCCGCTTCATGGTTGTCCATCACTTATAGCTACTATAACAACTACTTGAAATAAAGCTATTACATGATGAATAGACACGCAGGTCTTTAACAAAAATTAAAGACAACCATTAGGCTCCTGTCGGTTGCCATAATACAACAATGAACATCTCATTGATCAAATATAATCATCATCACATTATGGCCATATCACATCACCAAACCCTGCAAAAACAAGTTAGACGTCTCTAATTTGGTTTGCATATTTTACGTGGTTTAGGTTTTCGAGTAAGATCCAATCTACCTACGAACATGAACCACAACGGTGATACTAGTGTTGTCAATAGAAAGTGCAAATTGTAATCTTCACTATGGTGGGAGAGACAGACACCCGCAAAGCCACTTATGCAATACAAGTTGCATGTCAAGCATGGAGCAAGTCTCATGAGACGCGGTAATGTAAAGTTAGCCCGGACCGCTTCATCCCACCATCCCGCAAGATGCAAAGTACACAAACTAAAGCAACAAAACCATCAACGCCCACAAAACCATTGTGTTCTACTCGTGCAATAGATCTATGCATAGACATGGCTCTGATACCACTGATGGGGTTCGTTGCATAGAAAACAAAAAAATTCCTACCGCAAAGACAAATAAATCCAAGATCTAATCTACAAGATCGGAGCAACGAGATGGAGATGAGACAAGCCCTCGAAGATTCCAAAGCCTATGAGATTAATCTCGTTGTTGATGTAGACGATCGTCCCCGGTGCTGCAATCCGGCAGCACTTCTGTACTCGGTCGCGCATACGGTGTCGATGAAGCCCCTTCCTCTCCCCGTTCCAGCGGGCAGCGGAAGTTAGATCTCCACGGAATCCCAGCAGCACGACGGCATGGTGGTGGTGGTGGAGAAGAATTGCTGCAGGGCTTCTCCCAAGCCTGCGCAGCGTATGGAGGAGGAAGAGAGGGGGCGGCTAGGTTTGGATCAGGGGGGCTTTGGCCGGCCACCCCCTCCCCTCCTTATATAGGTGGAGGGGCCTAGGGTTTCCCCTAGGGCCCACCCTCCCCTTGGCCGGCGCATGGAGGGGGGAAACCCCTCCCCCAAGTGTTCCCCTTTATCTCTAAATCAAACAATTTAATTTTTAGAGATAGAATCTATCTCTAGATTTAAACCATTGAAACTAGAGATAGATCTTATCTCCAAGGGGGGGCCGGCCTGGGCCCACATATCATAGTGGGCAGGACCCACCATGCCATGTGGCACCTATGTGGCCTCTCCCGGGGTGGTGGGCCCACTGGTGGCCCTCTAGAACCTTCTAGAAGCTCCAGTCAAAACACCGGACTTTTTCCCGAACCCCGGAAAATGACTTCCCTTATATGAATCCTATTCTCCGGACCATTCCGTACCTCCTCGTGATGTCCTGGATCCCATCCGAGACTCCGAACAAAAACTTCGGACTCCATCTCATATTCCGAATCTACTTATGCGACATCGAACCTTAAGCGCGTCACCCTACGGTTCGTGAACTATGTAGACATGGTCGAGACTCCTCTACGAGCAATAACCAATAGCGGGATCTGGAGATCCATAATGGCTCCCACATATTCAACGATGACTTAGTGATCGATTGAACCATTTTACTTGTCCGAGGTTTGATCATCGGTATCTCCATACCTTGTTCAACCTCGTTACCGACAAGTACTCTTTACTCGTACCGTGGTATGTCACCTCTTATGATCCAATCATATTATTGCAAGCTAATCGACGACATTCCATCGAGAGGGCCCAGAGTATATCTATCCGTCAGGATGGACAAATCCCACTATTGATCCATATGCCTCAACTCACACTTTCCAAATACTTAATCCCATCTTTATAACCACCCATTTACGCAATGGCGTTTGATGTAATCAAAGTACCCTTCCGGTGTAAGTGATTTCAATGATCTCATGGTCGAAGGACTTAGGCAACTATGTATCAAAAGCTTATAGCAAATTGAACTTAATGACTTGATCTTATGCTACGCTCATTTGGGTGTGTGTCCATTATATCATTCAACTAATGACATAACCTTGTTATTAATAACATCCAATGTTCATGATCACGAAACCATGATCATCCATTAATCAACAAGCTAGTTATACAAGAGGCTTACTAGGGACTCCTTGTTGTTTACATAACACACATGTATCAATGTTTGATGTCTACGTGTGCTTCTATTCTTGTAGACAGTGTTGGGCCTCCAAGAGCGAGGTTTGTAGAACACAGCAGCAAGTTTCCCTTAAGTGAATCACCCAAGGTTTATCGAACTCAGGGAGGTAGAGGTCAAAGATATTCCTCTCAAGCAACCCTACAATTAAGATACAAGACGTCTCTTGTGTCCCCAACACACGTAATACACTTGTCAGATGTATAGGCGCACTAGTTCGGCGAAGAGATATTAAAACGCAGATGATATAGATGGTGGTAGATGGTAATTGCGATATGAAGTAAGTATTGCAGCAAGTAAACATGCAGTAAAAGTAAGTAAGCGATGTTTGCATTGGAAACAAGGCCTAGGGATCATACTTTCACTAGTGGACACTCTCAACAATGCAATCATAATTGAATATAAATATAAGCACTTCACTATGCTATTCTGAATTACTCTCTGGCTGGATAACGAACACTAATTCACCATGTAGGGATGCAAAGCAAACCTTAAAGATGTATTCCCAAGTACTAATAAACACCCCACGCTGTCACTTTGAGCATTCATAGGAGGTACTAACACACCACAATTTCATAGAGACATCCAACTCAAATCATAACCCAATGAACAAGTATTCTGTGAAATATAGCCTAAGAGACCCACACGGTGCACACACTGTCACGTTTACACACGTGGGACAAGGAGTCTCCGGAGATCACATAAGTAAAATTCACTTGAATAACATAACTACTTCTAGATTACAAAGCTCATCATATGGATCTCAATCATGCAAGGCAATTCATGAGATCATTGTATTGACGTACATGAGAGAGAGAGATGAACCACACAGCTACCGGTAGAGCCCTCAACCTCGGGGGAGAACTACTCCCTCCTCATCATAGGAGACAGCAACGGCGATGAAGATGGCGGTGGTGTCGATGGAGATGACTGGCAATTCCCCGTCCCGGTGGTGCCGGAACAGAGACTTCGTCCCCGAATCTTGGCTTCGCGATGGCGGTGGCTCTGGAACTTTTCTCGTATCGTGGCTTATCTTTTTAGGGTTTTCGAGGTGGAGGTTTTATATAGGCGGAAGGTCAGCCTCGGGGTGTCCTGGTGCAGCCACAGCATAGGGGGGCGCCCCCCCCCCTTGGCCGCGCCGCCAGGGGGGCCCCCCGGCTCCCCTCTCGTCCCTCTTCGGTCTGGAAGCTTCCCGGAAAATAAGGTTCTGGCCGTTGATTTCGTCCAGAGAATATTTCCTTTGTAGGATTTCTGGAACCAAAAACAGCAGAAACAGGAACTGGCACTTCGGCATCTTGTTAATAGGTTAGTTCTGGAAAATGCATCAAAAGATCATAAGGTGTGAACAAAACATGTAGGTATTGTCATAAAACAAGCATGGAACATAAGAAATTATAGATACGTTTGAGACGTATGAAGCATTAGTTCCTACTCGCCCTCGAGTAGGTAAACGATAACAAGAATAATTTCTTAAGTGACATGCTACCAACATAATCTTGATCAACATTATTGTAAAGCATATGAGATGAATGGAGTGATCTGAAGCAAAAGATTGCTAACAAAAGATAATGACTAAACAAATGAATCATATAGCAAAACTTTTCATGAATAGTACTTTCAAGACAAGCATCAACAAGACTTGCATAAGAGCTAACTCATAAAGCAATAAATTCAAAGTAGAATGCATTGAAGCAACACAAAGGATGATTAAGTTTCAGCAGTTGCTTTCAACTTGTAACATGTATATCTCATGGATATTTGTCAACATAGAGTAATATAACAAGTGCAATAAGTAAACATGTAAGAATCAATGCACACAGTTAACACAAGTGTTTGCTTCTAAGATAGAAAGAAGTAGGTAAACTGACTCAACATAAAGTAAAAGAATGGCCCTTGAGGGAAGCATGGATTACTATTTTTGTGCTAGAGCTTTTGTTTTGAAAACATAGAAACAATTTTGTCAACGGTAGTAATAATTCATATGTGCTATGCATAATACTTCCTACAAGTTGCAAGCCTCATGCATAGAATACCAATAGTGTCCGCACCTTGTCCTAATTAGCTTGGATTACATGGATTATCATTGCATAACATATGTTTCAACCAAGTGTCACAAAGGGGTACCTCTATGCTGCCTGTACAAAGATCCAAGGAGATCAATTGCATTTGATTTCTCGTTTTTAATAGATCTCAACTGAGGACATCCATACCGGGACAACATAGACAACAGATAATGGACTCCTCTTTAATGCATAAGCATTCAACAACAAATAATATTCTCATAAGAGATTGAGGATGTATGTCCAAACCGAAAACTTCCACCATGATACATGGCTTTGGTTAGCTGCCCAATGTTCTTCTCTAACATATGCATACTCAAACCATTTGATCATGATAAATCACCCTTACTTCAGACAAGACGAACATGCATAGCATCTCACATGATATCCAACAAAGGTAAAAAGTTGATGGCGTCCCCAGAAACATGGTTACCGCTCAACAAGCAACTTATAAGAACTAAGACACATAACTACATATTCATCACCACAATAGTTTTTAAGCTATTTGTCCCATGAGCTATATATTGCAAAGATAAAGGAATGAAATTTTAAAGGTAGCACTCAAGTAATTTACTTTGGAATGGCAAAAATACCACATAGTAGGTAGATATAGTGGACACAATTGGCATAGTTTTTGGCTCAAGGATTTTGGATGCACGAGAAGAATTCCTCTCAATACAAGGCTAGGCTAGCAAGGTTGTTTGAAGCAAACACAAGTATGAACCGCAAAAACTTACATAAGAACATATTGCAAGCATTATAAGACTCTACACTGTCTTCCTTGTTGTTCAAACACTTCACCAGAAAATATCTAGACTTTACAGAGACCAATCATGCAAACCAAATTTTAACAAGCTATATGTAGTTTTTCATTAATAGGTGCAAAGTACATGATGCAAGAGCTTAAACATGATCTATTTTAGCACAACAATTGCCAAGTATCAAATTATTCAAGACCATATACCATTTACCACATGAAGCATTTTCTGTTTCCAATCATATAACAACAAGTGAAGCGATCAACTTTCGCCATTGAACATTAAAAGCATAACTAAGAACACAAGTGTTCCATATGAAAAAGCGGAGCGTGTCTCTCTCCCACATGAGCATGAATTTATTCAGAGAATGAAAATAACAAAACGAAAATAAAAGCACACAGACGCTCCAAGTAAAGTACATAAGATGTGATGGAATAAAAATATAGTTTCACTAGAAGTGACCCGATAAGTTGTCGATGAAGAAGGGGATGCCTTGGGCATCCCCAAGCTTAGATGCTTGAGTCTTCTTAATATATGCAGGGATGAACCACCAGGGCATCCCCAAGCTTAGACTTTTCGCTCTTCTTGATCATAGTATATCATCCTCTTCTCTTGACCCTTGAAAACTTCCTCCACACCAAACCTAAAGCAAACTCATTAGAGGGTTAGTGCATAATAAAAATTCACATGTTCAGAGGTGACACAATCATTCTTAACACTTCTGACATTTCACAAAGCTTCTGAAAGTTAATGGAACAAAGAAACCCATTCAACATAGCAAAAGCGGCAATGCGAAATAAAAGGCAGAATCTGTCAAAACAGAACAATCCGTAAAGACGAATTTTACAAAGGCACTTAACTTCCTCAAACGGAAAAAATCAAAACTAATGAAACTAACGCACGTAAATTGGCAGATTTTTTTGATTTTTTTACAGAGAGTTCTGCGCAAATTCGTGACAAAGAATTGTTCTGCGCAGCAATCCAAATCTAGTATCAACTTTACCATAGAGATTTTACTTGGCACAACAATACATGAAAATAAAGATAAAGAGAGGTTGCTACAGTAGTAACAACTTCCAAGACTCAACAAAACAGTAGCAAAATAAACACATGGGTTATCTCCCAAGAAGTTCTTTCTTTATAGCCATTAAGATGGGCTCAGTAATTTTAATAATACTCTCGCGAGAAATAAGAGTTGAAGCAAAAGAGAGCATGAAGAAGCAAATTCAAAACACATTTAAGCCTAACCCACTTCCTATGAAAAGGAATCTTGTACACAAATAAATTCATGAAGAACAAAGTGACAAGCATAGGAAGATAAAACACGAGTAATTTCAAGATTCTCAACATAAAGAGGGGAAAATTAATATTATTAAGATGCATATAACCATATTTCCCTCTCTCATAATAACTTTCAGTAGCATCATGAACAAACTCAACAATATAAGTATCACATAAAGCATTCTTTTCATGAGCTACATGCATAAAATTATTACTCTCCACATAAGCATAATCAATTTTATTAGTTGTAGTGGGAGCAAATTCAATAAAATAGCTAACATTTTTATTCTCATCACCATAATCATCATATATAGGAGGCATATTGTAATCATAATTAACTTTCTCCTCAATAGTAGGTGGACTAAAAATATCATATTCATCATTGCAAACATCGTATATAGGAGGTAAAGTATCATCAAAGTAAATTTTCTCCTCCATGCTTGGGGGACTAAAAATATCATGCTCCTCAAAACCAGCTTCGCCAAGCTTAAATTTTTCCATAGCTTTAGCAATAATGGTGTTCAAAGAGGTCATGCTAATAACATTGCTACAACTATTTTGCAAACAAAGTTCCATGGGTTTTTTAATTTTATCTTCAAACACATCATGTCCTAATTCAATATAAAGTTCATAAAGTTCTCTAATTTTTTTGTTGTTTTCCATTAAGCCTAACTAGTGAAAATAAAAACAAGAAACAAAAAATAAATAATTGCAGAATCTAAAGGAGATAGCTTCGAGCACTCACACACCGGCAACAGTGCTAGGAAATAGCTTAGTAGTCGGAGGATGTGAATACCTTTTACCTTAACTCCCCGCAACGGCGCCTTAAAATAGCTTGATGTCTACGTGTGCTTCTATTCTTGTAAAGGTTGGGCCTCCAAGAGCAGAGGTTTTTAGAACAGCAGCAAGTTTCCCTTAAGTGAATCACCCAAGGTTTATCGAACTCAGGGAGGTAGAGGTCAAAGATATTCCTCTCAAGCAACCCTGCAATTAAGATATAAGAAGTCCCTTGTGTCCCCAACACACCTAATACACTTGTTAGATGTATAGGCGCACTAGTTCGGCGAAGAGATATTAAAACGCAGATGATATAGATGGTGGTAGATGGTAATTGCGATATGAAGTAAGTATTGCAGCAAGTAAACATGCAGTAGAACAAGTAAGCGGTGTTTGCAGTATTGGAAACAAGGCCTAGGGATCATACTTTCACTAGTGGACACTCTCAACAATGCAATCATAATTGAATATAAATATAAGCACTTCACTATGATATTCTGAATTACTCTCTGGCTGGATAACGAACACTAATTCACCATGTAGGGATGCAAAGCAAACCTTAAAGATGTATTCCCAAGTACTAATAAACACCCCACGCTGTCACTTTGAGCATTCATAGGAGGTACTAACACACCACAATTTCATAGAGACATCCAACTCAAATCATAACCCAATGAACAAGTATTCTGTGAAATATAGCCTAAGAGACCCACACGGTGCACACACTGTCACCTTTACACACGTGGGACAAGGAGTCTCCGGAGATCACATAAGTAAAATTCACTTGAATAACATAACTACTTCTAGATTACAAAGCTCATCATATGGATCTCAATCATGCAAGGCAATTCATGAGATCACTGTATTGAGGTACATGAGAGAGAGAGAGAGAGAGAGAGAGAGAGAGAGATGAACCATATAGCTACCGGTAGAGCCCTCAGCCTCGGGGCAGAACTACTCCCTCCTCATCATAGGAGACAGCAATGGCGATGAAGATGGCGGTGGTGTTGATGGAGATGACTCCGGGGGCAATTCCCCTGGCAGGGTGCCGGAACAGAGACTTCTGTCCCCCGAATCTTGGCTTCGCGATGGCGGCGGCTCTGGAACTTTTCGTATCGTGGCTTATCTTTTTAGGGTTTTCGAGGCGGAGGTTTTATATAGGCGAAGGGCATCCTCGGGGGTCCCGGTGCAGCCACACCATAGGGGGCGCCCCCTTGGCCGCGCCGCCTGGGGGCCCCCTGGCTCCCCTCTGTCCCTCTCTGCCTGGAAGCTTCCGGAAAAATAAGGTTCTAGGCGTTGATTTCGTCCAATTCCGAGAATATTTCCTTTGTAGGATTTATGGAACCGCAGAAAACAGGAACTGGCACTTCGGTATCTTGTTAATAGGTTAGTTCCGGAAAATGTATCAAAACATCATAAAGTGTGAACAAAACATGTAGGTATTGTCATAAAACAAGCATGGAACATAAGAAATTATAGATACGTTTGAGACGTATCATTCGGTTAATACAATTATAGCATGGTATGGAAACATTTATCATAAACACAAAGATATTAGAATAACCACTTTATTATTGCCTCTTGGGCATATCTCCAACAAACCACAGAGCGATTATAGAAAAAAAAGTGTAACCAATCACTGCCGTCCGTTGCAAAAATCCTAAAAACGCGATCCCGCTAGTACTAGCAATACATAATTTTTTGATATTTTTAAAAAATATGCATTTTTCGTAATATGTTTATATGCATAAATGAGCCAAAAACACCACCTCCCTTTTCATACCGTGTTTGTTTTCATAAAGCCCAAATAAAGAAAAAATGTTTGATTCTAAGAAGTGTGCTATTGTAGCAATACTAGTTCCCACATATGTCCTACTTTTGCTTCTATGTAGCAAAAAAAAAACCCGCTTTCGCTAGTATGTATAAAAAAAGGTTCCCCCAACAAAAAGGCTGATTTGCCGGTGACTAGGTAGCGAAAATTTGTACTACTGAAGCCAAAAAAATACCTCGTTAGAAACATCTCCAAACAAAAAGTTTGTACTACTGTAGCAGAACCGAGTTCGTCGAACACGCTCGTTAGAGCCACTATAACAATAGTTTATACCGTTGTAGCAAACCACTGAGTGATCGCTGGAGGGGATGTAGTCGCCGAAGAGGATTGCTCCTGAATAGGAAGTCGCTGGCTTGAGAAGGTGGTGGTCGATGGATGAGGTGGTCGCTGGAGTGCCACCGTAGGGAGGCAGAGAATGGGTTGCCGGAGGAAGGGAGAGGGCGGAGGAGGATGGGGAGAAGCTAGAGAAGTGGAAGATGGGGATAAGGAGGGAGAGGGGCAAGAGAAGGAGGAGGGAAAGAGGAGGATGAGTAGAAAGTGAGAAAGTATAAGGTGCGCTGGCTCCTTATAGAGAGGTTATCGCCGGCGCCCCAATATGGTGGTGCACGGGGGGGGGGGGGTATGTTTTTTTTCATTTTTCCATAATTTTTTTTGCATCAAAATCTAAAAGCTCAGAAATAACCATTTTCCTTGTTGATTATGACGAATCTGAAAAATCGGTAATCGTCCATAGGACGTCGAATTCAGATGTAACTTTTTCATTAGATACATTTTCATATAAAAAACTTTTTCATCGAAGGTCGTATGCAAAATCCAGAACCGGTTTATCAAAAGTCGAATTTTATGTTTGTTAATTTTCCAAACAACTAGAACACATAACACATCACCATCTCGAAGGAATTTGGATTTTAAATTTCTATCATTTTTTTCAAAACTTATCGGCGCACCACTACAGCCATGCACCAGCGGTAAGTTTAGGGCATGGCGATGACATGGCCTGTCAACACCCGGATTTTTAAGTCCATATGCCTGTTATGCCATACATCGCAATCCCAGGAATAGTGTTGCTGCGAGATATAACAGTTGAATATCATATGTCATCATTCATTACGTACCATAGTCGTCTTACAAACAGAGATCACATGATCCAATGTTACACAAATAGTTGATCTAATGATCAACAAACAGATTACATGGCGGAAGCGTAACGGAAGTGGACTATCTAATCCACAGGCCAACGTCTGACGTCAGAAGATTCCCTAGTTGTCGTAGGCGTCTTGTTGTCCGTCCTCCTGGTAGTTCTGCTCCTCTTCATAGTCTGGCCATTTGAATAGCCAGGGACACAGCCGTGAGTACTTTAAAGTACTCGCAAACTAATACTAATGTAAGTACTAACAATTCTAGTAAGGGGGTGTTAAGCTCTAGTTTCTTTTGCGTAAAGCCAATTTTAGTTCACAAGAATTTTATAAAGACTCTTTCAGGTGCTAACTAACTCAAGTGGGAACATTAGTGTCATTCCCACAACTCAGTTGTGATTCAAAAACAAGTCACCATTCACCATTCACTTTATCAATATTTTGAAGAATCTGACACCGGAAACTGTATGGCCTTTCCAACCGTCCGTAACCATGGACACGGCTATTCGAATAGGTTTACCTCTGCAGAGGTTGCACACTTGTGCCACAACATTTGATTTCATCCGTCGGGATAACCCCGAATCATCGTAACACAGTACGCGGATCATCAACCATAACCTTTCACTTATAAACCCTAGTATAGGCACCTCTCCCCATGAGCTTGGCCTCCCAGTGAAGACCAATTGTCAATGCTCTGATACGTCTCCAACGTATCGATAATTTCTTATGTTCCATGCTACTTTATTGATGATACCTACATGTTTTATACACATTATATGTCATATTTATGCGTTTGAACTAACCTATTAACAAGATGCCGAAGTGCCAGTTCCTGTTTTCGCTGTTTTTGGTTTCGAAATCCTAGTAACGAAATATTCTCTAATTGGACGAAATCAACGCCTGTGTTCCTATTTTGCCCGAAGCATCCGAACACCCGAGAGTCGCGTAGGGGGCCCCGTGGGCCCAGATGATAGGTGGCGCGGCCAGGCTGGGCCCGCGCCACCCTATGGTGTGGTCGCCCCTTTGACGCTCCCGCGCCGCCTCTTCGCCTATATAAAGCCCCCGCATCGAAAACCCTTACGGAGGAAGCCACGGTACGCAAAACCTTCCGAGCCGCCGCCATCGCGAAGCCAAGATCCGGGGGACAGGAGTCTCTGTCCGGCACCCGCCGGACGGGGAAGTGCCCCGGAAGGCTTCTCCATCGACACCGCCGCCATCTCCACCGCCATCTTCATCACCGCTGCTGCTCCCATGAGGAGGGAGTAGTTCTCCATCGAGGCTCGGGCTGTACCGGTAGCTATGTGGTTCATCTCTCTCCTATGTACTTCAATACAATAATCTCATGAGCTGCCTTACATGATTGAGATTCATATGATGATGCTTGTAATCTAGATGTCGTTATGCTAGTCAAGTGAATTTTACTTATGTGATCTCCGGAGACTCCTTGTCCCACGTGTGTAAAGGTGACAGTGTGTGCACCGTGTGGGTCTCTTAGGCTATATTTCACAGAATACTTATTCACTGTTATGAATGGCGTAGTGAAGTGCTTATTTATATCTCTTTATGATTGCAATGTGTTTTGTATCACAATTTATCTATGTGCTACTCTAGCAATGTTATTAAAGTAGTTTTATTCCTCCTGCACGATGTAATGGTGACAGTGTGTGCATCCGTGTTAGTACTTGGTTTATGCTATGATCATGATCTCTTGTAGATTGCGAAGTTAACTATTGCTATGATAATATTGATGTGATCTATTCCTCCTACATATGCATGAAGGTGATAGTGTGCATGCTATGCTAGTACTTGGTTTAGTCTTTTGATCTATCTTACACTAAAGGTTACTAGAATATGAGCACTATTGTGGAGCTTGTTAACTCCGGCATTGAGGGTTCGTGTAATCCTACGCAATGTGTTCATCATCCAACAAGAGAGTGTAGAGTATGCATTTATCTATTCGTTATGTGATCAATGTTGAGAGTGTCCACTAGTGAAAGTCTAATCCCTAGGCCTTGTTCCTAAATATCGCTATCGGCTTGTTTTCTTGTTTTATCTGCGTTACCTGCAAGCATTACTGCAATTGTGTTTACCTGTTTTCTTTGCAAACATCTTCCACTCAATACGTTTAATCCTTTGTTACAGCAAGCCGGTGAGATTGACAACCTCACTGTTTCGTTGGGGCAAGGTACTTTGGTTTTGTTGTGCAGATTCCACGTTGGCGCCGGACTCCCTGTTGTTGCGCCGCATCACATTTCGCCACC
Source organism: Lolium multiflorum (assembly GCA_030979885.1). Taxonomy (NCBI): domain Eukaryota; kingdom Viridiplantae; phylum Streptophyta; class Magnoliopsida; order Poales; family Poaceae; genus Lolium; species Lolium multiflorum. The sequence goes on along the minus strand of CM061747.1, from coordinate 31,505,479 downwards.
ATCAACCTTCAACGTGCTTCTTGGCTCCTCCCGGTTCGATCAACCTTGGTTTCTTTCTGAGGGAAAACTTGCCACTGTGCGCATCATACCTTCCTCTTGGGGTTCCCAACGGACGTGTACATTTACGCGCATCAAGCTGTTTTCTGGCGCCGTTGCCGGGGTGATCAAGACACGCTGCAAGGGGAGTCTCCACTTCTCAATCTCTTTACTTTGTTTTTGTCTTGCTTTATTTTATTTACTACTTTGTTTGCTGCACCTAAACAAAACACAAAAAAATTAGTTGCTAGTTTTACTTTATCTATTGTTTTGCTCTCTATATCAAAAACACGAAAAAAATTAGTTACTTGTCTTTACTTTATTTGCCTAGTTTACTTTATTGCTGTTATCATGAGTAATCCTGAAGTTGAAGTTCGTTCTTTTAAGCAACAAGGTGGAGAAAGTTTTAAAGATGCTTGGTATAGAATTAGTAATGCTCATCATAGGTGCATTAAGAAACACTCCACCACTATCCTTCTTAGGAACTTTTATGTTGGTTTATCTAGTTGGAATAGATATGTTCTTGATACTCTTTCGGAGGTAATTTCCTAGGTACTCCCGCTTTAGAAGCTAGTTGCATCATTGAGAGTCTAGTTGGAATACCACCTGTTAATGAAGTTAAAATTGAAATCTCTTTTGAGGATGTTATGAAAAAATTGGAAACCATAGAGAAAAATTTTCCAAGTGTTGAAACTAAATTGGGAATGTTATTTGACAAAACTTATGAACTTGATAAATCCTTAGGAGGAATTGATGAAAGAATTAGTGTCCTAGGACTTGTGTTATCCATGATAATCAAACCAATAGGATTGATGAACTTGAAAAAGCTATGGGGACCTTGGGTTCAACCTTTTCTTCTCTCAAGTTGTTATCACCAGAATTTGACCGAGTCAGAGGTGGGCCGCGATCAAGATGGACGTGAAGATTGTACATGGAAGAAATACGTGAATCGGCCTTTTATACCAAGTTGGGCTAAACTGCCCATGTATCTGTAACATATTAGATCGCATCTTAGTTTAGAAGTTAGAGTTTTACCCGTGCACGGTTTGGTGCACGCCCACATTAGAAAGTCCCTGGACTATAAATATGTATCTAGGGTTTATGAAATAAACAACAACCAACGTTCACCACAAACCAATCTCGGCGCATCGCCAACCCCTTCGTCTCAAGGGTTTCTCCGGTAAGCACCATGCTGCCTAGATCGCATCTCGCGATCTAGGCAGCACGAGCCTGCCTAGTTGTTCATGCGTTGCTCGTGTTGAAGCCTTTTTGATGGCGAGCAACGTAGTTATCATAGATGTGTTAGGGTTAGCATTGTTCTTTAGCATCATATGCTGTCGTAGTGCAACCCTTGCGCATCTAGCCGTCCTTGTACCTCATCATGGGTGCAGGCGGCACCCCGCTTGATCGTTATTTAGTAGATCTGATCCGTTACGATTGCTCCTTGATTCATCAAGGATTAGTTTAATATCTGCAATAGTTAGGCCTTACAAAGGGTTGGAGGATCCAGCGGCATGTAGGGTGTAGTTTGCTGCCCCTAGACAGATGTTCCGAGGATCAACCTAGTGTTGGTTTTTAGGCCTTGTCTAGGGCTGGCTTACGATCACCGTGCGTGAGCGCGAGGCCCAATCGTGAGTAGGATGATCAGATTATGCGGTGAAAACCCCAAATCGTCGTGGATCTCATATGCTTTATCTTGATCAAGCAGGACCACCATATATTCGGCCACCTTGGACGAATCATGGGTGGATCGGCTCCATGAGCCGATTCACAGGTAACCTGAGAGCCGATCGAGGCTCGTATTTAACGGGTACGTGTGTGCCCTGCAGAAACTAAGCGAGGCATCATCCACACCTTCCCGACCAGGTATAGGGTGGCACGCCTTGCAATTTGCATCGGCGCGCGACCGGGAGGCTTTGCGGCCGTCGCTCCGAGGGACTAGGGCCAGCCGCAGCCCTAGTTGTTCCCGGCTCTACGCCCGCCGGTGGGTTTCGACGTCAACACATTTCGCACGCCCGGTGGGACAATCCTCAACATCAACCACATCGCCGTCTACATCGGAGATGGCGGAAGAAACTCCGGTCACCTACGAGGAGCTCAATGGCGAGCTCAAGAAGAAGTATGACGAGGCCAAAGCCTTCCTCGAAGCCGACCTCATCGGCTCTTTCCACAGACCCGTTCCCATGGCAGATGGAAGGGGTTCTCACCTGAAGGCGCGCTTGATGGAGTGGACCTATCCACCCCGTCGAAGAACGCACCAGGTCGCTGCGTCAGGAGATCAACTTCATGGTGGCTCATTCGCTGCACCGCCATTCTGAGAGCCGGGTGAATACGTTGGAGCGCGTGGCTCTGCGCGTGATCCAGGAGATCATGAGCCATCAGTACTCTCCGTCAGGACCAGCCCTAGGGACTCACCAAGGGGAATTGCTCCCCTCCCCGCTGCCGTTCGCGTTGGCAGCGCCCGAGGCACCGAATTCATCGGCCTACGTCGTCTACAAGATTGGTGGTGACCCCGGTGACTACCAATTCCTACATGACGCGCCCAAGGAGATCCCGCACGGATACGCATGCGCATACGTGCGACTGCAGCACTGGGCACCCTCGAACCAGGTTGCAGCGGGGACTTCTGGGGCAACAGAGGAACGTCGGAGGCAGACCCTGAGAAGCAAACGTGGCTAGCTAAATACGCCACCCCGACAAAACTCCAGAGCCCAGCTCCTGCAGTTGGCTCAGAACCGGAAAAACAAGCATGGCTGGTTAAGTACGCCACTCCGACGAATCTTCAAGGTTCGGCACCTTCAGCCATCACCGCGGATCAGATTTGTACGATTCTGAAAGATCAGTTCGGCATGATGCCGAAAAGGAAGACGGTCGGCTATACCAAGCCGTACCCCAACGAGTACGAATTGATCCCGCTACCACCCAAGTATCGGCTCCCGGACTTCACAAAGTTCAGCGGATCAGATGGTTCCAGCTCCATCGAACATGTGAGCCGATATTTGGCACAGCTGGGCATGATCTCAGCGTCAGACGAGCTGCGTGTGAGGTACTTCTCACAGTCCCTCACGGATCGGCTGTTGTACACATCGCTGCCACCGAACTCGATCCAGACTTGGAAGCGTTGGAAGAACGGTTCCATGAGCAATATCACTCAGAGGCTTCCGAGGCTGGCATTGCCGATTTGGCACAAGTACGACGCGCGGGGAAACAGCGGAATACATCCAGCGCTTCAGGACCGTTAGGAACCGATGCTATTCGGTTCACGTGAGCGAAAAAGAAGCGTCGAGTTGGCGGTGGTGGGTCTATCATCATCGATCAAGGACGTGGCCTCCCAAGCGGACTACCCTTCATTAGCACACATGGTGCAGAAGCTGTCAGCAGCGCCACCCAGATGTCTACCAGGACAAATTCAAGCGCGTGGTTACCATGGTTGACACATGCGAAGATGAAGGTGCTACGGGAGAACAAGAGGTCGCGGTGGCTGAGTGGACTCGAGCTGCAGGCCCAGTAACCTGCAAATGGGTGAAGCCACCAGGGCCTCCAAGAGGGTTCGACTTCGACGTGACGAAAACCGAGCAGATTTTCGATCTCTTACTCACGGAGAAGCACATAAAGATACCCGAAGGCCACAAGGTCCCTACAGTGCAAGAGCTGAACGGAAAGCCATACTGTAAGTGGCATAACACGTTCACCCACACCACTAACGACTGCAGGGTGTGGCGTCAGCAGATCCAAATGGCGATAGAAAATGGGCGACTAATTTTAACCGCACGCCATGAAGGTCGACACACACCCCTTTCCCGCCGTCAACATGGTGGAGTTTACTCACCTCGGAGGGTGCCAGCCAGATTTCTCAGCCAGCATCAACATGGTAGAGCTTGGACACCACTCCGAGAAGGGCGGGGATGAGGACTGCTACTCTCATAGCAAAGACACGAGGAGGCCGCTCCATGCGATCGGCTCCGTCAAGATGGCAAGCGCTACGTCACGGAGGGAGAAGTGAAGAACATAAGATATCAACGACCCCTCTCTGATCACCTCCTCAACAAGTATGTGAGTCGGTATGACCAACACCGGCGACACGGCGACGATGATGAAAGAGATCGTCTGGCCAGAAACGACAGAAGGCATCGTCGGCATAATCACGATGAGGAGCGACAGGAGCGCCACGCAAGGAGCAAGACGACACGGGCAGACATTGGGACTGCCCCTTCTTCAGACACTGCAGGATTCAGGAATGAGCCGATTATCAACGATCGGCAATTGCCCAAAAAGAAAAAGAAGGAGGCAGCCAACGTGTCCGTGTTCGAGCGCTTAGGGCCTCTCCCACCACAAAGCAGACGTGCTGAGACCCCTCGTTGGAAGATCTCGAGGATTCGGAAGACGAGGGGGAGGACGAAGAAGACAGGTGCCACCGTCCAAGATGGTGCCTGATGGTCTCAGCCATTCACAAAAGCGCAGGTTCAGCGATTGCGCGGTCCGGAGGAAGCCGAAAGGTTATACTTGCATACGAGGAAGGCACGACCTGATTTGGCTGCGAAAGTCCAGAGGACCCTGGATGAAGAGGGACTGCCGCAAAGAAAAGAGTGGCGTCCCAAGCAAAGGATGATGAAACATCGGCTGGCACAAACATGGTGTTCGTTCGTCCGGCGAAGTGTAGAGCTCCACGATTACACGATGCGCCCGAGGTGGACAACAGCAAACGCACCAACGTGATAAAATCGGAGATTGGGCTGGTTTTATCCACCGGCCTGGGCGAGTAGCAAAACTACGTCAATAAGCAAACATGGCGAGGCTGATCCTTGCGATCGGCTCTCCAAAGATTTATGAAGGGACGTTACAAAACCTTCACCGAGCAAGCAACGTGGAGGCCGATTCTAGCAATCGGCCAAAATTGTCCTCACCATCTATTTTGCCTGGGATCAACGTTTGACCCAACAGGGACTACCCGAAGAGCCGATACCATCAATTCTCTTGACAGAATCGGCTCGGGGGGGCACCTAGATGGATAAAACATGAGGATACGAGATAAAACTATCAAATATGGGGGCCGACACACAAATCAGCCTAAAAAATTCAAAATTTTTTGAGCGCAGCCGATGCAGCAGACATCGACTTAAGGAGAAGTAGCCGATGCGCAGCCATCGACTCAAGAGGAATAGCTGTTACGATCAGAGGGTCAATCTGCATGATCAGGTCAAGGATGGATCGCATTAGATCCGCCAAAGGAAAGGAGTCGATCTGACCAGCAGGGCGCTAAGAGCGGACTGAAGAAACTCGGGGGGCAGCTCACCTTGAAGGCTCTCTGCTCTGGGAAGCCGATTTATGTGCAAATCGGCTGGCTCTGCATGATCAAGCCTAGGCTCATTCCGCTAATTTGCGCGTCCTCGTTTCTGTTTTTGCCTTGGCTAAAGACTCGGGGGGCGACAGGCCTGGTAGATGTTCTATGGAGGAGCCGATTGGGGCACCATCGGCTGATCTTTCGTCGCAACCTTCTTCGCAATATGATGAGCGCTCGCTGAAAAGGATCGCTGAAAACGGTAGCGGGAATTTTAAGGGCTCTCCTGGAGATCCCACAGTATCTACCGGAAAGAAAATCATCAGTTGAAGAAGGGAAGGGCGAATTTTGAAGGACCGATGCGGTGCTATCGGCTCATCACGCATTGGCAAAGGAAACGAATCGGCAAGGTCAGTAGAAGAGGGAATCGGCTCAATTGAACTCAGAAGAAATCGGCAAATCAAATTGGGGAAAAGTTCTTCATTAATAGGAGAGATTTCTTACATAGTAGAGCTGATTGCCCTCAAAAGGGAGTACTAAGGGGGTACATTGCCCCGTCTACTTCTACGGATCCTATGCTAAGGGCCCTATCTACGGGCCATTGCTGCCCTGCGTCGCCGTCATCGCCGCTGTCGGCGCTGCTCCCGGCCGGCTCGTCCTGCTCCAGCGGCCGCCGGCAGGACCTTCATTGTCCTCATCTTCTCGCATCGTCGTCGTCGCTGTCGAAGTCACTCAGATTCCCCGGCCAGGGGCAATGGCGCTTGGCCGGCGGCTCGACGGGGGAGCTGTCGTCGTGCGTCCTCCTCTTCCTCCTCCTTCACCTCCTCGGAGGTGGCCCCATCCCAGGGGAAGCGATCATCCTCGCTTTCTTCCACCGCTTCCTGTCGGCAAGGAAGCGGAGATCGCTCTCCCATCGTCAGGGACTTGTCGTCCCGACCAGATGGAGAAATCATGGCTGGGCTCATTCCCGGCCTCGATGGCGCGGCGAGTGTTGGCCGCGTGGACCTCCGCTAGGTTCCACTCCGGTCGGCTCGCGGGAAGAGGAGGACTCGATGGGAAAGCCCGATGAGGCGGAGGAAGAAGAGGACATGGTGGCGCAGGAGGGCTTTGGGGGCTAATGCGAAGGAGATGCAGGAATAAACTGTGCGGAGTGGTTAAATAAAAGGGGATATAGTGGAAGTTTAATGCCCAAGCAGTTTCCGAGGACGTGGTGCCAGAACCGTCAAATCGTGCAGAGAAGGCGAGGAGGCAGGGCATCATGGTGAAGGATACTACAACGGTTCTGCTCTGCCACGACATGACCCGACGAAGGAAAAGCGTAATGATTTTGGAAATGTCATTTCCAAAACCAGGGGGCATGTGTTATCACCAGAATTTGACCGAGTCAGAGGTGGGCCGCGATCAAGATGGACGTGAAGATTGTACATGGAAGAAATACGTGAATCGGCCTTTTATACCAAGTTGGGCTAAACTGCCCATGTATCTGTAACATATTAGATCGCATCTTAGTTTAGAAGTTAGAGTTTTACCCGTGCACGGTTTGGTGCACGCCCACATTAGAAAGTCCCCTGGACTATAAATATGTATCTAGGGTTTATGAAATAAACAACAACCAACGTTCACCACAAACCAATCTCGGCGCATCGCCAACCCCTTCGTCTCAAGGGTTTCTCCGGTAAGCACCATGCTGCCTAGATCGCATCTCGCGATCTAGGCAGCACGAGCCTGCCCGGTTGTTGCGTTGCTCGTGCTGAAGCCTTTTGATGGCGAGCAACGTATTTATCATAGATGTGTTAGGGTTAGCATTGTTCTTAGCATCATATGCTGTCGTAGTGCAACCCTTGCGCATCTAGCCGTCCTTGTACCTCATCATGGGTGCAGGGCGGCACCCCGCTTGATCGTTATTTAGTAGATCTGATCCGTTACGATTGCTCCTTGATTCATCAAGGATTAGTTTAATATCTGCAATAGTTAGGCCTTACAAAGGGTTGGAGGATCCAGCGGCATGTAGGGTGTAGTTTGCTGCCCCTAGACAGATGTTCCGAGGATCAACCTAGTGTTGGTTTTTAGGCCTTGTCTAGGGCTGGCTTACGATCACCGTGCGTGAGCGCGAGGCCCAATCGTGAGTAGGATGATCCGATTATGCGGTGAAAACCCCAAATCGTCGTGGATCTCATATGCTTTATCTTGATCAAGCAGGACCACCATATATTCGGCCACCTTGGACGAATCATGGGTGGATCGGCTCCATGAGCCGATTCACAGGTAACCCGAGAGCCGATCGAGGCTCGTATTTAACGGGTATGTGTGTGCCCTGCAGGAAACTAAGCGAGGCATCATCCACACCTTCCCGACCAGGTATAGGTCAGGTGGCACGCCCTGCAATTTGCATCGGCGCGCGACCAGGAGGCTTTGCGGGCCGTCGCTCTGAGGGACTGGGGCCAGCCGCAGCCCTAGTTGTTCCCGGCTCTACGGTGTTGACCAGTCACTGCCCGCCGGTGGGTTTCTGACGTCAACACAAGTATAGTGAGAAAGCTTATGTGGGTAAAGAGCAAAAATTCATGTACGCCTCTAAAGTGCCTAAACAAAAGAATTATTATAGGCCTAAAATTTCTAAAACCCCTAGCACCACCATAGAGAATTTAGATAATGGAGCACCTAAAGTACCCTCTGCAACAAGTTGTGTTTGCATGAAAAATAATAATGTTGATGCTTCAACTCTCGATAATACTTGATTTGCACTTTCTGCGCCTAGCTGAAAGGCGTTAAAAAAAAGCGCTTATGGGAGACAACCCATGTTTTTACTACAGCAATTTTTTGTTTTGTTGAGTCTTGGAAGTTGTTTACTGCTGTAGCAACCTCTCCTTATCATGTTTTTGTGCCAAGTAAAGTTTCTGTGTTAAAGTTGATGTTATATTTGGGATCGCTGCGCAGAAACATCATTGTTGTCTGTCACGAATCTGGGCACAGTTCTCTGTAGAAAATTCGAAAAATCTGCCAATTTACGAGCGTGATCCTCAGATATGTACGCAACTTTCATTAGTTTTGAGTTTTTCCATTTGAGCAAGTCTAGTGCCAGCTTTAAATTCGTCTTTACGGACTGTTCTGTTTTTGACAGATTCTGCCTTTTATTTCGCATTGCCTCTTTTGCTATGTAGGATTTATTTCTTTGATCCATTAATGTCCAGTAGCATTATGCAATGTCCAGAAGTGAAAATAATGATTGTGTCACCTCTGAATGTGTGAATTATTAATTATGCACTAACCCTCTAATGAGTTTGCTTGAAGTTTGGTGTGAAGGAAGTTTTCAAGGGTCAAGAGAGGAGTATGATATACTATGATCAAGAGGAGTGAAAGCTCTAAGCTTGGGGATGCCCCCGTGGTTCATCCCTGCATATTTTAAGAAGACTCAAGCGTCTAAGCTTGGGGATGCCCAAGGCATCCCCTTCTTCATCGACAACTTATCAGGTTTCTTCTAGTGAAACTATATTTTTATTCCGTCACATCTTATTTACTTTACTTGGAGCGTCTGTTTGTTTTTATTTTTGTTTTGTTTGAATAAGTTCATCCTTGTGTGGGAGAGAGACACGCTCCGCTGGTTCGTATGAACACATGTGTTCTTAGCTCATAATATTCATGGCGAAGTTTCCTCTTCGTTAAATTGTTATATGGTTGGAATTGGAAAATGCTACATGTAGTAATTGGTAAAATGTCCTGGATAATGTGATACTTGGCAATTGTTGTGCTCATGTTTAAGCTCTTGCATCATATACTTTGCACCTATTAATGAAGAAATACATAGAGCTTGCTAAAATTTGGTTTGCATAATTGGTCTCTCTAAGGTCTAGATAATTCTAGTATTGAGTTTTGAACAACAAGGAAGACGGTAGAGTCTTATAATGTTTACAATATGTCTTTTATGTGAGTTTTGCTGCACCGGTTCATCCTTGAGTTTGCTTCAAATAACCTTGCTAGCCTAAACCTTGTATTGAGAGGGAATACTTCTCATGCATCCAAATACTTGAGCCAATATTCATGCCATTTGTGTCCACCATACCTACCTACTACATGGTATTTCTCCGCCATTCCAAAGTAAATTGCTTGAGTGCTACCTTTAAACCATTCAAAATTTATCACCTCTGATTTGTGTGAATGTTTTATAGCTCATGAGGAAGTATGTGGTGTTTATCTTTCAATCTTGTTGGGCAACTTTCACCAATGGACTAGTGGCTTCATCCGCTTATCCAATAATTTTGCAGAAAGAGTTGGCAATGGGATTCCCAGTCCCAAATTAATTAACAAAAATAGACACTCCTCCATGGTATGTGATTGTTGGACGGCACCCGAAGGATTCGGTTAGCCATGGCTTGAGAAAGCAAAGGTGGGGAGGAGTGTCATCATAATAAAACTAAAATAAAAAGGCACTCCTTCATGGTATGAGATTGTTGGCAGGCACCCGAGGATTCGGTTAGCCATGGTTTGTGAAAGAAAGGTTGGAAGGAGTGCCACCCAAAAACAAAATAAAATGGGAGCCGCTCTTTGAAGGTTTGCCTGGCAAGGGGGTTAGAGTACCCGCTACCATTCGTTGACAACAACAAACACCTCTGAAAACTTTACTTTTATGCTCTCTTTATGTTTTCAAAATAAAAGCTCTAGCACAAATACAGCAATCGATGCTTTCCTCTTTGATTGTTGAGTCAGTTTACCCATCTCCCTCCACCTCAAGAAGCAAACACTTGTGTGAACTGTGCATTGATTCCTACATACTTGCATATTGCACTTGTTATGTTACTTTATGTTGACAATATCCATGAGATATACATGTTATAAGTTGAAAGCAACCGCTGAAACTTAATCTTCTTTGTGTTGCTTCAATACCTTTACTTTGATTTATTGCTTTATGAGTTAACTCTTATGCAAGACTTATTTATGCTTGTCTTGAAGTACTATTCATGAGAAGTCTTTGCTTTATGATTCAGTTGTTTACTCATGTCATTACCTTTGTTTTGATCGCTGCATTCGTTACATATGTTTACAAATAGTATGATCAAGATTATGATGGCATGTCACTTCAGAAATTATCTTTGTTATCGTTTTACCTGCTCGGGACGAGCAGAACTGGGGATGCTGATACGTCTCCAACGTATCGATAATTTCTTATGTTCCATGCTACTTTATTGATGATACCTACATGTTTTATACACATTATATGTCATATTTATGCGTTTTGGAACTAACCTATTAACAAGATGCCGAAGTGCCGTTCTGTCTATTTTTGGTTTCAGAAATCCTAGTAACGAAATATTCTCGGAATTGGACGAAATCAACGCCGGGTTCCTATTTTGCCCGGAAGCATCGAACACCCGAGAGCCGCAGGAGGGGCCCTGTGGGCCCCAGATGATAGGGTGGCGCGGCCAGGCTGGGCCCGCGCCACCCTATGGTGTGGTCGCCCTTTGACCCCCTGCGCCGCCTCTTCGCCTATATAAAGCCTCGAAAACCCTTACGGAGGAAGCCACGGTACGCAAAACCTTCCAGAGCCGCCGCCATCGCGAAGCCAAGATGGGGGGACAGAGTCTCTGTTCCGGCACCCTGCGGACGGGGAAGTGCCCCGAAGGCTTCTCCATCGACACCGCTGCCATCTCCACCGCCATCTTCATCACCGCTGCTGCTCCCATGAGGAGGAGTAGTTCTCCATCGAGGCTCGGGGCTGTACCGGTAGCTATGTGGTTCATCTCTCTCCTATGTACTTCAATACAATAATCTCATGAGCTGCCTTACATGATTGAGATTCATATGATGATGCTTGTAATCTAGATGTCGTTATGCTAGTCAAGTGAATTTTACTTATGTGATCTCCGGAGACTCCTTGTCCCACGTGTGTAAAGGTGACAGTGTGTGCACCGTGTGGGTCTCTTAGGCTATATTTCACAGAATACTTATTCACTGTTATGAATGGCGTAGTGAAGTGCTTATTTATATCTCTTTATGATTGCAATGTGTTTTGTATCACAATTTATCTATGTGCTACTCTAGCAATGTTATTAAAGTAGTTTTATTCCTCCTGCACGATGTAATGGTGACAGTGTGTGCACTCGTGTTAGTACTTGGTTTATGCTATGATCATGATCTCTTGTAGATTGCGAAGTTAACTATTGCTATGATAATATTGATGTGATCTATTCCTCCTACATATGCATGAAGGTGACAGTGTGCATGCTATGCTAGTACTTGGTTTAGTCTTTTGATCTATCTTACACTAAAGGTTACTAGAATATGAGCACTATTGTGGAGCTTGTTAACTCCGGCATTGAGGGTTCGTGTAATCCTACGCAATGTGTTCATCATCCAACAAGAGAGTGTAGAGTATGCATTTATCTATTCTGTTATGTGATCAATGTTGAGAGTGTCCACTAGTGAAAGTCTAATCCCTAGGCCTTGTTCCTAAATACTGCTATCGCTGCTTGTTTACTGTTTCTGCGTTACTACGCCGTTACTGCAATTGTGTTTACTGTTTTCTTTGCAAACATCTTCCACTCGATACGTTTAATCCTTTGTTACAGCAAGCCGGTGAGATTGACAACCTCACTGTTTCGTTGGGGCAAAGTACTTTGGTTTTGTTGTGCAGATTCCACGTTGGCGCCGGAATCCCTGTTGTTGCGCCGCATCACATTTCGCCACCATCAACCTTCAACGTGCTTCTTGGCTCCTCCTGGTTCGATCAACCTTGGTTTCTTTCTGAGGGAAAACTTGCCACTGTGCGCATCATACCTTCCTCTTGGGGTTCCCAACGAACGTGTACATTTACGCGCATCAGGAACTGCACAGGGCTTGGCCGTACAATTCACCTCAATTCACATTATTTCTCAACAACGGAGGCAGCCTCGGCATAACCCCTATGATGTGTGTTCAGAGGGAACCCATACTAAGATGCATAAATTTCTAGTTAAGCCCTACCCATAATCAGGTATTGTGGGGGTACTCAAGAATTGGAAAGGTATCGCATCCAAACCAATATCAGTTTTTAATAAAAAATCACTATCTTCTCTGAGTCATATTCACCTTCAAAAGTCATTCAATGGAATGAATCATCATTCCAAGGTTTCAAATTTATTTCAAGTCACATGTTCCCATCTAGAGTAGTCAAGTTTTAGTATTAGCACTAGCAACTAGTCATGAGGGGTGCTAACTACTTGTAATGCTTTTTAGGCTAAGTTTGATACTCTTGTATTTCTCTAGACTTAGACCAAAGTTAACTATAATAGGAAACTTAAATATAGAAACTCAATTCGGCTCCCGGGTGCATATGATCCCTCTACCATCAAAACATATTTCCAAGTGTTAAAAAAATTTGACAAAAAAATTTACATGTACATCTCCATAATATATGTGTATTCGTCAAGTTTCACGAAAAAATGATATTTTTTATAGTCTAAGCGAAAAAGAGAAAATTTATCTTGTGACAAGTCTTTGTTTCAGCACCGAATTTTGTCTTTTTTACACACGTCACATGACATGTCGATTTTTCCTGAAACGACTTTGTAAGCGCGTAGCACATGAAGATGTACGTGCGAAATTTTTGTTTCAATTTTTTTGACATTTTAAAATGTGCCTAACATGTATTTCAAAATAAAGGGAGCATACGCTCCCATGTGCCAAAACATCACTCCCACTTAAATATTAAAAATCAAAACTTGAAAGAGTAAAACTTGGGATGGGTTCATGAAACATAAGAAAAGATGAGTGTGCCTTGCTCTTGGTAGAGCTTTGCACTTTGCAAGAATATTAGCCTGCCTTGGTAGTGGTCAAAGTTCTCCTCTTCCTCCTCTTGGTAGCAACCTTCCTCTTCCTGGTATTCTCCGGTGCTAGCGTCTAAATTTGAATACGAGGTCTAATCACTCAACAAGTTCAAGAGCTATACTAAGCACACACATGCATCACACAAACTATTCTAGCATTATCACATTGCCATTATGTTGGTTGATATTATTCTATTCTTAAGAAAAATAATTTCCTCTCATTACAAATATTGATTAGTGTTTTCGATTTAATTCATGAAGAAATAATTTCCTCTCATTATATATGTAAATGATAGTTTCCTCTTAGTTCTTGAGGAATAATTTCCTCTCATTGAATCTTCTTAAGATTTAACTTCTCAAACAATCATACATGAATTCATGTTGACCTAAGTCAACCATTCATCATTATCATTTGAGAAAATGATTTAAATGAGGTAGAATACCTCATACTATTTCACAATTCTAAATATGATTTAAAATCACCAAGTATTTCATGTGAGAGTATTTGACCAGGGGTCCAACTTCATATGAAAGTACTTGGGACAAGATTTAAATGAAGTGAAACACTTCATATGATTTGCATAATAGTTTTGGACAAGATCACTTAACTAAACTAGCCATATAGTCCTTTATTTCAACTAGGGCATGATCATCCAAAATGAACACATCATATTCTTGCAGAAACAGTTAGTGTAAGTTAAATTTTTGATATGAGAGTTGAAATTAACTCAATATAATTTTTGGTTGATTTTTAAGATTTATTTGAATGTGCAAAAGTCCCTGACTTGTTCTTTTTGTCACATTATTTCTACAACAGATCTCACAATGAGACTAGTGGCATTGGTTAGAACTTTTCAATAGCTTTCCAACAATATAAAGTTCATCAAATTTGGTTGGGTAGATTTGATTCTATTCAAATTCTAGCACAGGACCAGTTTGTATTTTACAGATTGAAAAATAAATCAAATTCAAATGGTTGGGCTCGTGCGGGAAATGAAATGGGCCAAAACGAGGGAAACTAACTGGGCTGGCCCAGGTAACGTTTCAACGCGCCACGGGCCAACTGACAGAGGGGCCCGCGCGTCAGTGACTGCTACTTACCGAAACGGTATGGGAGGCTGAGAGGCGTTGGATCAGGATCTAATCGAACGGTTGGGCGTCGTCGTCGTCGTCGACGCGAGAGGGTTGCTGCCGCGGCGGAGGTAGGGGGTCGGCGGCGAGCTGGGACTCCGGCGAGGGGTTGGCGAGGTGCAGGTCGACGTTGTCGAGGACGAGGAGTCGACTGGTACCGGCGGCGGAGCTTGAGGTGGCCTATATCGATGGATTGATCTGCGGCGGCTTGCGGGTCTCCGGCGAGAAATCGGACGGCTACCGGCGGCAATGTGTAGTGGAGAGGAGCGGAGGAGGTTCAGAGAGAGGAGGGGAGCGAGTTTGGTGTCAAGAACTTGTCCAGGGGCATGCTCCTTTTATAGGGTTGAGAGGTGGCCGTGGGGTCTGCGGCGAGGGTGACAGCGGCACGGCGACTCCGGCGATGGAATGGGGCCGGTGAGGGCAGGGCGAGGTAGGCGACAGCACTGCGAGGCTAGCGCGCTTGCTAGCTAGGTGGGGGACGGCCTGGCGAGCGCTGGTGATGGCGAGTTCTGGCGGCACGGGCGCGGGAGAATGGCGAGGTGGTCGACGGTGACAGGCGGCGCGAGGGCACGGGCGCGTGTCTGGGGGTCTTGTGTCGCGGCGGCGAAGCTAACGGCGAAGGAAGGGGGTCCGGGGGCTGCTCAGCTCGTCGGGGCGGCAGGTGGCCGTGGCGCGTCTGTGGGCGCACCCATGCCGTGAACGGCATGGTTTGGGCCGCTCTGGGCGCGACGCGTGCCGTCACTGTGGCCTTCTCCTCCGGCAACGGCGGCTACCAGTGGACGCAGGGGACCAAGAGGGAGCAGACGGACAAGGTTTCCAGGGCTAGAGAGGGGAGGAGCTAGGGTTGGCCAAGCTAGATGCTCCATGGCCGGCATGGCATGGCTATGCCATGTCTTGGCCTCCACCTAGGGTTGATGTGCAAGGGTTGGGTGTAGAGGGGACCAGGGAACCAGGTGTAGGAAAGTGGTAATCAAGGTTGGGCCAACACTATTCCAAATAGTGTTTTTTAGATTGAGGCATAGTTGGAAAAGTCAAGTTTTTGTCAAAATGATTGGTGCAATGAAATTTGAAAATTGAGAGAGGAGTGAATTGGACTTCTTCTGATGATCCACAAAACACAAAGGTGGTGGTGAAATTTTAAAATTAAAAGAATTGCAAAAATTGCTAAGTGGGAGATTGTTGCATTTGATAAAAAAGTCTCAACTTTGCATGAGCATAGTTTTTGATCCAAGATGAATTTGACATGGTGGTCTTTACCAAAGTTGTTCTCCTTCATGTGCTCTTGGATGAGGTGCAAATAATTGGGAAAGCTTAGTTTGAAAAACTTGAGATAGAGGGGCTCAAAGTAGTGACCAGAATATAAATGGCAGATTTGACCATTATCATATGTGATCACAATTTGAGTTTGAATTTGATTTGATTTGTGTTTCTTTGATTCCAAAAGTTGTAATAAGTGTTTAATAACATAATACAACTAATGGTGAAGGCCAAAATGGTGTAGGTCAAAAATTTGGAAAAATGGCATAAACCATATGTGAGGGTTTTGTGATTTTCTACTTTTTATTCTTTTCTTTTTCTTTGCTTCACTTAGGCATGGGTGAGGTTTATTTGGCGTTAGATTGAGTTGGGTAAAGGGTTCAAACCAAATTGGGACAATGTGGGTGCCTAGGTCACGATTTGGTGTTAGGGCTAAAAGCCACATATGCCTCTATGCATATGTTTAACTTATTTTTGTTTCTCACTTGAATTGGGTTGGTAGCACTAGATTAAGTTGGTTGAGGTATTTCAAATCATCACACAAGGTAGACAAAGCAAAATTAAAGGTTTTACCAAAAATAGTCATAGGCACCTAGGCCTTTTTCTTATTTAAGATCATTTCTTTTTATTTTGTTTTTCAAAGGTTGGTGATAAGAGGGATGAGGTTTAGGGTTTAGTGGGGTTTACCATGGTCCACCACCATTTAGTAAAGTAAGAAAGGTAGGGTTCAAGATTTACATATTAGGGCTATATGCCCACATATGTCTTTTTCTCTTATTTTGGTTTCTCAAATTTGACCTACTTTGTTTTTGAGAAGGGTAGGGTTGAGGGTTTTGGAAATAGGTTCAAGGTAATAAACAAAGAATCATGGCAAAACACAAGTATTAGGTATGAGCACTATGCATAGCACTCTAGGTAAGAAAAGTTTTTGTTGGTTCTCATTTTTGGAAAAAGGAAATTCATTTTCTCTTTGTTTTAAAATTTGGGATGTTACATGGCCCAGGTCGGGGTGAGGCTTACCATTGGTGGGCAATATTTTTGGTGCACCGTGAAGGGAATATGTTCGAGAGGAAATAATAAGATGGTTATTATTTTATTCCATGTTTATAATATATGTTTATTTCTCATGCTAGAATGTAATTAACCAAGAACGTTAATACATGTGTCTTTAATAAACAAGCAAGAGTTCCTTGTAAAGTCTCTCTTTTAACTAGCAAGTTGATTAACTGATGATCAAGATTTTCTGATCATGAACATTAGATGTTGTTAATAACGGGATCACCTCATTAGAAGAATGATGTGATGCACACACTCATGTAGGTATAGAAATACGATTAAATCATTAAGTTTACATTGCTATATCAAACACATAAGAAGTAGCTCTATTCCGTGGACCATGAGATCATATCAATAACTAACACTGGAAGAGTATTTTGATGAAATCAGATGTCACTCCGTACCAGGGTGGGTATAAAGGTGAATTTGGGTACTATTAAAGTATTAATTGAGGCTCATAGATCAAGAGTGAGATTTATCCATTCTAATGATGGAGAGATGTACTCTGCGCCCTCTCGGTGATATCATATTGAAACCGCTTGCAATCACGGGGCTAAGTCACAGGAATGTCATATCACAGAACGACTAAAGGGTACTTGTCGGTAACGGAATCGAACTAGGCAGTTGATACCGATGATCAGATCCCGGACAAGTAAAGTATCACGAGATAAAATGAATTAGCTGCGATGTTTATGGTTCATGCGATCACAAGTTTCATCGTGGAATGAGTGGAAGTCATTGAGGATCTCCATCCTCCTAATGATTATTGATCGGAGATGCGTCTCGATCTTGTCCCCATTATTCACGAACTGTAAGGTGACACACTTAAGGTTCATCAATGCTTTTGAATGGATACGGGAACACTGGATAAATTTTGGACATCATAGAGTCTGTTTCGAGAATCATCGTAATTATTCTCGGGATATCGGAGTAGATAAAGGGATGGAATGTTAATATTTTTTAATTAAAAGAACTAAAAATATTAAGTAAAATAATTAATTTTTTTATTAATTTGTGGGAGAACCCCTTCATTTTTAGTGCAGTTTTAAATTAATTATGAGATTTTTGAGTGGGTGTGAGTGGAGTGTCCACCACATAATGATGAACGAGGGATCAGAGTTCATCGTTAAGCCGTACGTGTAACCAATTACGGAAGTGTTGCCCATTGTAGGGCTTGTCTTCTTCGCGATCTTGAGATTGGCAAGTGATCGACCACATCAACCACGAGAACTGTTCTCATTAACACTTTAAGGGTGAGTTTATCTCAACCACGGTTTATCCGTTAGTATTATCTGCTAGATATGATCTTGGTGTGTTTGTGGTAGCAACCATAGGAATTTTTTGTTTTTCTATGAAACAAACCCATCACACCGGCAGTATTTGGGCATCCCGGCGCACATATATTTGATGCGCCAGCAGTAATATAGGGCCGACGGACGTCTTTTTTGGTGCGCCGACAATAACTCGGGAGGAATAAACGTTTTCCTTGTAGTGCCATCATGGTTGTGATTCCAAGCTGGACACAACCATACCTTGACTATATGATAGACAAAAAATTTTCGGAAGATGAAGTGTTCAAGCAACAGTTAGTCTGGCGAGCAAATACATACGCTATCATCAGTGGTCATTTATAGAAATGGAGCACTGTGGTGTATTACAGCGATGTGTTTCTTGGATAGATGGAACAGAAATTCTAAGAGAAATACACATTGCCGCCAGAATTACCAGTGACATGATCTTTTCCCGCAAAACTGGCGGTAGAGGCTGACATCACCGATATACAACTATTGGTAAGGGATCCATTGACAGGATTAGATTTACCATGCATGATACTACACACGCGATTAGCGCAGACCGAAGCCTGCATGTGCGTGTTGTGTTTGTTCGAGAATGCACTTGCTTGGCGCATGGTTAAGAATGGTAAGTATTATATAGTACAGTAATATCATGCATATGATACTAGCTTATCATACCACCTCTATATGCATCGCATATACTACGGGAACTAGTTAAGGTGCCGTCGGCACAGGCCATTTTGGCTTCTAGCATAGGCTGTGTCGATGATGGCCGTCGGCACAATACTCTCTCGGTACAACCTATTTAGCCATTGTCACAGGCATTCCTGTCGGCACAGAGCTCCCAGGTGAGCCCGACGGAGGCCTAACGATGCATCACTTTTCAGTTTTTTCAAAAAAATTAATTTTTTTAATTTTTTTTGAGGCATTTTTTGAATGGTTTGACAGTTTAATCTCTAACCATGCTTAATATTAGGTCGAATTAATAATTAATAATCAAAATTCTCACAGTGTAGCACGCTTAACTTTTTCGTTCCTTCCGGGTGAGCTTCCGGCAGAGGAGTTATTCTTTGTTGACAATACTACAATATCAACCCTATTAACCTTGGGCTATGACATCACACTTCTTTATTATTTGAATTCCAAACAATAATTTGACTAAAGAACAATGAATAACTAATAATAAATCTTCAAACAATATATTCAATTCAATTATTATTTTTATTTTTTCCTCAATATGTAAAAGCTAAAAGAATCTGTTTTCCTTTTCGATTTTTGGGAATCTAAAAATTCGATAAATGGCCGAAGTCGGTTGAAAGTAAAAAATTTCGTAGATACATTTTCATATAAAAAATGTTTTCCTGACAACTAGACCACATAATACATGTTGCCTCACTGTCACGGCGGAGACCCATGTGCCGACAGCCAGACCGAGCCTGTGCCGACGAAGGATTTTTGTGCCGATGGTGGCCGTCGGTATAGCTTGCTGCTTTTCTACTGGAACCCTGTGTCGATGGCCCCGACAAAAAGTCGACGGCACAGATCCCGACCGTCTGTACCTTGGCATTTTTTGGTAGTGATAGTATTATGAGGCAGTATATTAGTTTCATCGTATTTAATATTTTGTAAAATCTCAAAATTTATGTACATGATATTTGGCATTCAATTTTTTACTTTTACGTGCTATGATATCGTATCTACCTATGATACCACATTTAACTCTCTCCTCTATATGATATTAAATTTGCTAGTAATACATATTATGATCGGGTATCTATCTCTATGATACTATTATATTATCCAGAAACTCAATTCTGCTCCCGGGTGCGTATGATCCCTCTACCATCAAAACATATTTCCAAGTGTTAAAAAATTTTGATAAAAAAATTTACATGTACATCTCCATAATATATGTGTATTCGTCAAGTTTCACGAAAAAATGATATGTTTTATAGTCTAAGCGAAAAAGAGCAAATTTATCTTGTGACAAGTCTTTGTTTCAGCACCGAATTTTGTCTTTTTTACACACGCCACATGACATGTCGATTTTTCTTGAAACGACTTTGTAAGCGCGTAGCACATGAAGATGTACGTGCGAAATTTTTGTTTCAATTTTTTTAACATTTTAAAATATGCCTAACATGTATTTCAAAATAAAGGGAGCATACGCTCCCATGTGCCAAAACATCACTCCCATTATGCCTAACATTATTATCTCTATATGAAGTTAAATACTATACTACTATATAGATAACTCATACATCTCAAAGATCTCTGTTCAGAAAGGTAAAAAAGAAAAAGGAAAACTCAAAACAACAATAACCCATGCTTGCAAATGCTGGATTAACTTAAACTACACTCACGCGTGCTTAAGAAGAATCAAGCAAGTCATCAGCAAGAAGTTGAAGCGGAGTAGGCTGCAGGATGTGGAAGGAGCAGGTGAGATCATGGTTCACGGTCATGACCGCGCCGGCGTTGTCGCACTGGCCGGTGTAATTGGGCGCGGAGAAGACCGTGACGAGCTTCCGGTCGGCGAACCACTCGTAGCCGCCCTGCTTCACCTCGTGCGCCCTGCACACCATGGCCAGCCCGTGCTTCTCCACGAACTCGGCCACCACGTCGGACCCGAAGGTGTGCGACCTATCCCTCTTGGATTCGCCCCAGCCCCACTCGTCGGCAGCGTCTGGGTCCGACCAGAGAAGGTCGCACACGAGGCCCTCGGTTGGGACTTGCGGCAGTGGGCGCTTGACTCCGCGTATCTGGTCCATGCTCTCCAGCTCCGGCGACAGGCCGCCGTGCACGCAGAATATCTTCTTCCCGACGAGCGCCGCCAGTGGTAGGTACCCAAAGCACCCATTGATGATATTCCAGAGCTTGTGACCCAGGCCTCGTTTCTTGCACTCGTCCAAGAAGCCGTAGGAGCAGTTGGTGGAGGAGCACTCGTGGTTGCCACGGAGGAGGAAGAAGGCGTCGGGGTACTTGACCTTGTAGGCCAGGAGGAGGCAGATGGTCTCGATGCTGCGGCTGCCGCGATCCACGTAGTCGCCTAGGAAGAGGTAGCGGTTGGTGTCGGACGGGGAGCCGGTGGCGCCGAATATGCGGAGGAGATCGGAGTACTGCCCGTGGATGTCGCCGCAGATGTTGATGGGGGCGTCGAGGCGCAGGAGCGTGGGCTGGGCGAGGAGGACCTTCGTGGCCGCGGCGCAGAGGAGCTTGATCTCCGTGTTGGAGAGCAGCGGAGTCTCTTCCGCCGAGCTGTGCTCCGCGTCCAGGAGGCGTTGGATGATGCCGTCCATGTCGAGCGCATCCATGTCTGGTTTGATCGGCTTCTTCCCGGAGCTGGAAATCGAGATGATTGATCGATGTATGTTGGGGCCTCTCGTGGACCGATCGATGTGCTTTTAATATGGACGTCTGTCTGGCCGATTAATTTGGAGTTGACACGCCGCGTCCGACTACAACTCTACAACAAGGAATCGTAACCGAGCGGACAGAGATTTGGTGCACATGAGCACCAGTGATCCCTTTTCAGAAAAGTAATTAAAAATTATTTTTTTAAGTTTTATAAAAATCTGAAAATAAATTATGATGTAGTCAGTATTGTATCCCACAAACGTGTAAATTTTTAACTGGAAATAATTTGTATTTTAGGCTGCACAAAAATAACAAATATGTGGATCTGAGTAGAGCGATTCAAATCTCCAAAAAAATTCAGAATTTGTCATTTTTGTGTAGCTCAGAAAACAAAACATTTATAATTGAGATTTTATACGTTAGTGGAATACATCATTGACTACTTTTAGAATTTTTCTATATAATTTTTTGAAATATATAAATATAATTTTAAAATTTTTTAATGCACTGAGAGCATTGGTGCCCATGATCCAAAAGAGATTTTCGTAACCGAGCGAACTACAAAATCCAGCGATCCTCTCACATAGTCGCATGTTCAAAAAAAAAAATCGAGCGATCCTCTCGCTGTCGGTCGCACACGGAAACAAACAAGATCGAATCAAAGCCTTCACGCCGCCTTCTTCTCTAACCTCCCCATGAACACAAGCCAATCAGATCACATCACACGGATCGGGCACCCCACCGACACCTCCTTTCTCTCGAACCGTCCATCCAACATCCCACCCAGTGATCCAAGACACACAGTAAATATACACCGAATACGTAAATATACATTGACGCTGGAAATGGGATGATCTTCTTTATTTACTAGATAATACCCCACGCGTTGCTGCGGAGCTATATGGTAGATCATGAGAATTAGTGAGAAAAGATTGGAGGATAGGGTTATATCATTGGGGGATGGGGTTATATCATTCGTGACCAGGTGGGCGATTGTGTTGTTGCTGGGGCAGAAAAATTGGTGCAACTTAGAGATGCACTACATTCTGAAGCAGTCGCTTGTATAGTGGCTATTGGTGGAGCGATCAAGGCTAGGTAAACCATTTGTGTTCTTGTGAAGGAGACAAGAAGCTTATACATTTTAAATTTTGATTCATACTTGTTCTCCTTTAGCAGACGTGCTTTTAACACTAATGCCCATGAACTTGCTAAAATGGGAGCTAAGAGTGAGTCCCAGGACTCGGGTCTTGGCGGATGTTGGCCCTAGTGGATTGTAAACATTATGGCCAGCGATCTTGTTGGGTCTGAAGTTTAATGGAATGAGTCATTCCCATAAAAAATGACTTTTTATGGCAGACTACGGGATATACTCAGCAACCGAAAGATAAACATTTGCAAATACATTTGTTAATAAATAACATGGTGCTGCAAATAGCATATTCAGTTACACTTTTATACTAAATAACACATTCATTTGTTGAGGGAAATACATATTGCATTTAGATAAGCATACGAAATATCAAAGTCTGCGCAGAAAAAAAATATTATTATCAATTTGTAACTTCATAGTAAACAAAAAATAGTCCAGATATTAAAGCACAAGTAGTTCCACCCGAGCTGAAGTTCTTGTGGTATAGAAACGCACTTATGTATGCTCGTCGCTTTAATAGTTTCTATGTATCCAGAAGAATAAGAACATGGCTGAATCACTTAAAGCTGTAATCAGGGAAACAACTTCTGTTTGACTATTTCTAGTACGACATGTCCATAGAGAAATTTAAAAATAGATCATTGTTGGATGCGGTAGTATCAGTAAACAGAAGCTATGTTTATTCACATTCAGTCTCCTGCACATTTAATTAACTGCAAGCAGAAAAAACAACAGTTATCGAAATATTACAATTCTTACCTATTCATCAACAGGAGTACTTTGTACATGCATAAAGTTGCAGTCTGACGGACTACGGAATTGCCAGACTAATAGCAAAACTTGGAAATGAGTCTGTTAGATAGCAGTATTACAGTTCTTGATTCCTCATTTCCTGCATAATTAAATACATGAAAAAAACACATGTCATTATGAGAATATCCAAGATCCCTGAAAATAACCTTTATCTGAAAAATAGCATATGAGTTTTTACTTGATTATCCTTTATCTGAAAATTGTTCTTTTCTCGACCTGAAAGAAACAAAAAGGAAAAATATAAATTTCAAAGGCCATGAAACTAAATCGAAGTGCTGAAACATCTGCTAGAACCAATGGGGCGGACAACTAAAACAAAGGCCTGCAGCCTCTACTTCGCTGGTAACACACGGATGACTCCATGAAAAGCCTTTGAGGGTAGCAATACACGGTTACTGGATGGCAAAGCTGTGGCGCTGTGTTGTGATGTTGAATTGTTGACAGAGCGAGTCACCCGTAGGCTGACATGACTAATATATATTGGGTGGAGATGTGAGGACTGAGGAGGAAGTGGAGAAGGCAAGGCGCCATGATTTATTCAGCTTCTATTAGGAAGTTAGAGGGACACCGCCGGAGTGGAGGGACATGGGAAAATAAGGAGACGAGGTTGACGTGGAGAATAAAGGAAGCAGTTGCAAGGAGTTGAGGAGGGAGGTGTGACGCGCATAAATTAGTCTGTACTATAGCTTTAGAAAAAGCAGGAGAACTAAACGATTACACAAAAATATCTTTATGCATGCGATGACATGGACTTGAATTGGTGACATAGTTGGACCGCTGAGGTATCATAGCTGCATGTTAAGAGAAACATGATAGTGGGGATGAACTTCTTAGTTATATAGGATTTTTCTGTTTCGGGTACATATAATGATTGAACTCTCTCTTATATGACTAGCGGGAGAGGATGGATAAGACCCACTTATCGCTACTAGCAGAATGCCCGTGTTTCGCAATGGAAAAAACGACAATTAATATCTTTTAGATGTATCTAAGGTTGGAATGTGTTTCTTTTTCAAATTCGGAAGCCTTCCATAATTGTCATGGCGATGCCGATGTATAATGGGTGCCAGCCTTCCCCTAAAAATCAGTATGAACTTGTGGTCAATTAGTTTTATCAAAGAATCAATTTTGTAATAGAGTTTAATATCAATACATATCAGTGTCAACAATACAAGACTCAACATAATGTTCTAACATGGACGGAAAATAATATCAGTTTAATCTTTGTCATTTCGAAGAGATAAAAATGAGAGTCTATAGTCTGTGATCCTCAAATGTTCTCTAGATTTATTTAATAATAAGAAAATTTTAATCGTATTTAAATTGAGTACAGAACCTTTCTAGAACTCCCAAAAAAAATCAGAGCATGAACATGGACCATGGATCAATATAAAAATCCATGTACAAAAATTATAAACCGCATAAAGTGCTCTTGTATATCTTTGGCAGCAACAAGCACCGATATGATAGTCGGCGGAAAGGGCGATGATGGTTAGTGGAAATTATCCATGACGAGGAAGAACTGAAGAAGTGATATGTAATGCTCTCTACGATAGATTAGAACGGGGAAGTGGACCGGCTGGAAAATTGCGATAGGTTTGTTATAGTTGCAGCTGATTTACACGGGGGGAATTTGTTGAGATAGTAAGTAGATGTGATCGAGGCAAAATTATCTGGAGAGAAGGACACTGTTACCACCCGATTTTGGCCAAATCAGGAGATGGGCCGTAAGTGAAGATGGGCTTGAAGGACGTACACGTGGAGCATCTTCGAAGCGGCCTTGCGCAAGGAGTTCGGGCTTAACTGCCCATGTATCTGTAACATATTAGATCGCATTGTAATTTAGAATTAAGAGATAGAGTAGAGCCCGTGCACGGTTAGGTGCACGCCTCAATTAGAAAGTCCCTTGGACTATAGATATGTATCTAGGGTTATCGGAAAAGGAGGACAATCATCGTTCAACCAACACAAATCAGGCGCATCGCCACCCCTTTCTTCGAGGGTTTCTCCCGGGTAAGCACCATGCTGCCTAGATCGCATCTAGCGATCTAGGCAGACACGTTTATTCGTCAACCTTGTACTACTCGTGCTGAAGCCTTGTTGATTGCGAGCAGTACTATTTATCCTTAGGTGTTTAGGGACTTGCATTGATGCTTTCACGTGCATATCTGCGTGGCGATGCCGTCCCTCGACACCTAGCTGCCCTTACGTCTACCAGACGTAAGGGCAGCATCTTGCTTGTTCGTTACTTAGTAGATCCGATCCGTCATAGTTGCTCCTTGCTCCGCAGGATTAGTTTAATATCTGCATAGTTAGGCCTTATGCTGGGGTCGGACGATCCGGTAGTGCGTTAGGCGTTGCTTACCGTCCCTGCGAGGGATGTTCCGGGAATCAACGTATGTTGGTTTTTAGGCCTCTCGTAGGGGTAGTCTGCATCATCTCTCGTAGCTGCTAGGCCCGATCACACGTAGGACGTTCCGATTATGCGGTGAAAACCCTAAACTGTCGTGGATCGTTTTAGCTTTGTTCGATCAAGCAGGATCCCCATGCCATTGCAAATCCATCAAGGACCATGGGGCGATCGGCTCTTTGAGCCGATGGAAACCTGAGAGCCGATAGGGCTCGTATTTAATGTTTACGTGTCTACCATGCAGGAACAATCGAAGCACTAACACCTTCCTGATCGGGTCTAGGTCGGGTGGCACGCCTAGCAACCGCAGGACGTTGCGGAAAATTTGCGGGACGCGAGGTGCCAGGGATCCACTAAGCGGCCTGGGAGCTTCCGGCTCTTCGTGTTGCTTAACCAACGCCCGTCGGTGGGTTTTGGAGGGTAACACATTCTGGCACGGCCGGTGGGACGCATCTTCTGCAACATCCACGTCAACATCGGCATCTGAGATGGCGGAGGAACAGATCACATACGAGGATCTTCCTCCTGATCATAAGAAGAAGTACGATGAGCTAAAGGCCATCGTTGAAGCCGAACTCATCGGCTCCTTTGAGAAGACCCGTTCGCACGGTATCAGGTTCAAAGGATTCACGCCACAAGGCGTCCTCGAAGGGGTAGATCTCTCTCCCTTCGGATGAACGTACCGAGCCCTGCGACAGAAATCAACTACGTGGTGGCCCATTCACTGCATCGGCACTCTGAGAGCCTGGTGAACACTTTGGAGCGCGTTGCGCTCCGTGTGGTGCAAGAGATCATGGAGCGTCGGTACTCCCTTCAGGACCTGTTCTAGGAACTCACCGGGAGAGATGCAACTCCACACCAGGCCACCTCTGCCGTACGCAATGGCGGCTCCACAGCAACAAGGCTCACCGGCATACGTCGTCTACAAAGTTGGGGGTGACCCGGGCGACTATCAGTTCTTACATGACCCGCCCAAGGAAATCCCACACGGATACGTGTGCACTTATGTGCCGGACTGCAACAACTGGACGCAGGCGATCCAGCTCCACCAGGAGGGATTGCCGGAGCAGGAGCAATTGTTCCGGCAGGAAGAACGACTGCAGCAGCGGGGAGTTTAGGAGCAGAAGCTGAGAAACAAGCGTGGCTAGCCAAGTATACCACTACACCAGTCCAGGAAAGCTCGGCTGCCACTACCTCCACCGCAGATCAGATCAGCGCAGTCCTGAGAGATCAGTTCGGCATCTTGAAGAAGAAGAGAATCGGCTATTCCAAGCCGTACCCCAATGAGTTCGACCTGATCCCACTACCACCCAAGTACCGGCTTCCGGACTTCAACAAATTCAGTGGGTCGAAGGATCTAGCTCCATCGAGCACGTGAGCCGATACTTGGCCCAGCTGGGCTTGGCTCGGCATCGGATCAGCTACGGGTGAGGTGCTTCTCGCAATCCCTCACCGGTCCAGCTTTGGATGGTACACCTCGTTGCAGCCAAATTCAGTGCAATCATGGAAGCAGATGGAGGAACTATTCCACACCCAATACCATTCGAAGCTACTGAAGTGGTATTGCCGAACTACACAGTTCGGCAAATGCGAGGAGGACAGTGGCTGAGTACATTCAGCGTTTCAGAACTGTCAAGAACCGATGCTATTCGGTTCATATAACGAGAAAGAAGCGTCGAGCTGGCCGTGGCAGGCCTTGCAGCGTCATTCAAAGATCGACGTTCCAAGTGGAGTACAACTCGTTGACGCACCTGGTCGAGGCTGACCTTATATGAACAGCGCCATCATCCCAGGACAAGTTCAAACGCGCGATAACCCTGGTCAATGCTGATGAGGATGAAGATTCTGCGGAAGATCAGGAAGTTGCGGTAGCCGAGTGGACTCGGACGCCGGTACCTGTGTCCTGCAAATGGGTGAACCCGCCAGGGCCTCCAAGAGGGTTGGACTTTGACGTGACCAAGACTGAACAGATCTTCGATCTGCTACTGAAAGAGAAACAGTTGAAGCTACCCGAAGGCCACAAGATCCCTACGGCGCAGGAGATGAACAAAAGGCCATACTGCAAATGGCATCATACGTTCACGCACGCCACCAACGACTGCAAAGTATTGCGCGCACAAATTCAGATGGCGATAGAATCAGGCCGATTAACTTTCGGACAGTTTGCCATGAAGGTAGACATGCGTCCGTTTCCGGACGTCAACATGGTGGACCTAAGCCACTCCATAAGAGAGCCAGGGTTCTCTTTCGATGTCAATATGGCAGGGTTTGTGATCCGCCATGGCGTGGACAAAGCAGAGAGCAGCCACTCTCGTGGCAAAGATAAAGAGGAGGCCGTTCCACGCGACCGGCCCCAAGACGACGATAGACGGTACCTAACCGAGGAGGAGGTGAGAAGCATACGGTATCAACGCCCATTATCCGTGCATCTCCTCAACAAATATGAGCAGCAGTACGACCGACGTCGCCGCTACGACGACGACGATGAAGGATATCGTCGGTCGATGCAAACAGGAGGTATCGTCGAACGACAGGGACAACGACGTGCGAACGTCACGCTGGAGGGAGGTCAAGGGAGCAAGACAACGTGGATAAGCAGGAACTGTCCCTTCTTCAAACATTGCTGGGACTCGGGAATGAGCCGATTGCCAACAATCGAGAACTGCCCCAGAATGCAGCGAAGGAGAAGGACTAACGAAGTTTCAGTGTTCGAGCGTGGGACCCCTCCCACCACATAACAAACGAGCTGAGTCCTCTCAAGAAGAAGACTTCGAGGAGTCAGATGGAGAAGAAGATAGGTATCACCGACCAAGGTGGTGCCCCGATGGACTCAGCCATTCTCGAAGCGTAGGGTGCAACGGCTGCGAAACTTGGAAGAAGCCGAGGCACGGTACCTGTACACGAGAAGAGCACGGCCTGATCTGGCCGTGAAAATTCAGCAAACAGTGGAGATGAAGCGCGCCCGCCAAAGTATGGCGCCCAAAACAGGCGAAAGCCGATGCACGGCATCGGCTGATGCCGATGCAGAGACATCGGCTGATACAAACATGGTATTCATACTCCCGTCGGAGTTTCGCGCTCCAAGCGACGAGGAAGTTTCAGTGGCTCAATTCGACTGCGGTCCACGACCGATTATCTTTGAAAAGCCACGAGATAGAAGCTATAGGCATCTGAAAGCCCTATACTTGAGGGGTTACATCAACGGGCAGCCTGTCGGCAAGATG
The DNA here is from genome assembly GCA_030979885.1 of Lolium multiflorum. NCBI lineage: Eukaryota > Viridiplantae > Streptophyta > Magnoliopsida > Poales > Poaceae > Lolium > Lolium multiflorum. The sequence continues at coordinate 31,476,679 of CM061747.1, read as the reverse complement.
TTGGTTGATACCGGAGCGGCAGTCAACATAATGCCGTATTCCATGTTACGTCGTTTGGGGCATTCCAGCGACGATCTGATCAAGACCAACATCACATTAAGCGACTTCAACGGCCAGGCGTCAGAAGCGAAAGGTGTTCTGAATGTAGAACTTACTGTAAGCCGGAAGACCATACCTACTGCGTTCTTCATCGTTGACAGCAAAAGCAATTACGCCGTCCTATTGGGAAGGGACTGGATTCATGCTAATTGTTGCATCCCGTCTACAATGCACCAATGCATCATACAGTGGGATGGAGATGAAGTGGAAGTCGTTCAGGCGGATGACTCAATCGAGATATCATTAGCTGCCATGAGCGTGTGGGAAGCAGATGACCAAGAGCCGCTCTCTGGGATCAGTTTAGAGGGTTGTGAGCGCATCGAAGCCTCGAAAAATGGGGTAAGGCTGGTTTTATCCACCGGCCTAACGGAGTAGCAAGTCCAAGACATTGGACATACGTGGCAAGGCCGATCCCTGAGATCGGCCCTCAAAAAATGAAAAGCAAAGGATCTCATCTCCAACATGTCACGTAGCTACAGTGGAAGTCCAAGAAGTGCCAAACCTTCACGAAGCATTGCAATGGAAAGGGAGGCCGATTCCCGCAATCGGCCAAAATTATCCTCAACATACCTTGTCTGTGTTCAGCATTGATCCAACAGATGCCTGAAGAGCCGATGCCATCAATTACTTGACAGAATCGGCTCGGGGGGCACATAGATGGATGAGATATGAGGATACGGAGCTGGGAACGGATGTCAAATGTCCAGCAGAGCAGCTCAAGTATGGGGGCCGATACGTAAACAAACCGGCCGCAAAAAATCGAAAATACAGAAATTTTTGAGCACAGCCGATGTGTAGACATCGACTTAAGGATTCAAAGCCGATGCACGGCCATCGACTCAAGGGATACGACTGCTACGAGCAGAAGCCTAACGGAGCAGTCATCAAGTAGCAAGGCTCCGCTGAAGGACAAACACGCCGGTGGCTCTCCTCAGTGGAATTGTTGTTGGCTCCGTTAGCAAACCTCCAAGTCCAGCAGTGCTAGCAGAAGCGGCAGACATGTGTTGGCAATATCGGTTGGGACAAGTTTAAGGGATCACGACCCTGATCAACCGCAGGAGCAGCACAAACATGCAGTTCAGGGTAAGGGTGAGCCCGACGAAGGAACATGTCTCTGCTAACACCAGGAGGGCAGTCGATGATGAAGCAATCGGCTATGGCATTTTGTGCTTAAGGTTTGGCTATGACTTGGTCGGAGTTACTGTGACCAGAGTGGGGAATAGCATCAGGAAACATCCTCACCAGGAGCTGCATTAGTCTGCCAGAGACGGCGAGCCAATCTAATCAGCAAGGCGCAAGACTTGAGCGAAAAGAGGCTCGGGGGGCAGCTGGTTTGATGAGTGTTCTGTTTCGAAGCCGATTGGGGTGTAATCGGCTGATCCTTCGCCGCGATTTCCTTCAGCGAATGAAGAATGAGTTATCCTCGAAGACATCAGTTGAGGAGCGGAGGGATGGATTGCGTAGGACCGATGCGGTAACATCGGCTTATTAAGCGTTGGTTAAGGAGAATCAGCTAAATCAATTTGGGGAAAATCGACAAAGTCAGATTGGAGGAAATTCTTCATTGATGAAGGGATTTCTTACAAGGAGGAGCTGATTACTCAAACAAAAGAGGAACAAATTGCTACTGCTAGTCTTATGCTAGTGAATCCCTACTCTAAGGGCTGTTGCCGTCTTCGTCGTCGCTGGGGTAGCCGCCCTCATCGCTACTGTTGGCGAATTCCTCGTCGCTGCTACTGTGACCTTCAGCGGAGGCCTCCTCTTCGTCATCATCATCATCCTCATCGGACCAGGCCCAGCCACGGATGCGCTTTGGCGGCGGTTCCTCGGAGGAGGTGTCATCTTCCGGTTCCTTCTTCGTGTCGGAGGAGACGTCTTCGTCTTCGTCGTCCTCTTCTTCCTCTTCTTCCTCTTTGGTGGAGGAAGTGAATTTACCCCGGAAGAGAGGGTCGTTGCTATCGCTCTCCGCCTCTAGTTCTCCATCGATCAAGAACCGGAGATCATCTTCCCCGTCAGTCAGAGGCATGTCACCATCCGACCAGACGAGGTCTTCGGGTCGGCCTTCAGGCATGAAGTCGAAGTCGAATTCTTGCTCATCCCAATGCTCGGGAGCGCGCCGGTTGTATGCTTCCGTCTGATTGACCTCCTGCTCTCCCTCGCTTGCGGAGGAGGATTGGGAAGAGGAAGGAGAAGACATGGTTATGAAGGAGGAGGGTTTTTCGGCTGACAGCTGGTTTGAAGCAAGGGGATGAAGAGGAGGACTGTTCGATGTGGCCAAATAAAAGGGGGAATATATGATTTAATGCCTAAGCAGTTCCGAGGACGTGGTGCCAGAACCGTCAAATCGTGCAGAGAAGGCGAGGAGGCAAGACGTCATCATGAAGAAAACTGCGACGGTCCTGCCACGACATGACCCTTCGAAGGAGACAAATGGTTTTGCAATTATCATTATCAAAACCAGGGGGGCATGTGTTACCACCCGATTTTGGCCTAATCAGGAGATGGGCCGTAAGTGAAGATGGGCTTGAAGGACGTACACGTGGAGCATCTTCGAAGCGGCCTTGCGCAAGGAGTTCGGGCTTGCCCATGTATCTGTAACATATTAGATCGCATTGTAATTTAGAATTAAGAGATAGAGTCTGGCCCGTGCACGGTTAGGTGCACGCCTCAATTAGAAAGTCCCTTGGACTATAAATATGTATCTAGGGTTATCGGAAAAGGAGGACAATCATCGTTCAACCAACACAAATCAGGCGCATCGCCACCTTTCTTTGAGGGTTTCTCCCGGGTAGGCACCATGCTGCCTAGATCGCGTCTAGCGATCTAGGGCACGTTTATTCGTCAACCTTGTACTGCTAGTGCTGAAGCCTTGTTGATGGCGAGCAGTACTATTTATCCTTAGGTGTTTAGGGGCTTGCATTGATGCTTTCACGTGCATATCTGCGTGGCGATGCCGTCCCTCGACACCTAGCTGCCCTTACGTCTACCCAGACGTAAGGGCAGCATCTTGCTTGTTCGTTACTTAGTAGATCCGATCCGTCATAGTTGCTACTTGCTCCGCAAGGATTAGTTTAATATCTGCATAGTTAGGCCTTATGTTGGGGTCGGACGATCCGGTAGTGCGTTAGGCGTTGCTTACCGTCCCTGCGAGGGATGTTCCGGGAATCAACGTATGTTGGTTTTTAGGCCTCTCGTAGGGGTAGTCTGCATCATCTCTCGTAGCTGCTAGGCCCGATCACCACTACTACAAAATCGCACCGCCCCTACCTACCGGCGTTTACGCATTCGCCGGCGACCACCTCGCCGGTGGTAATGTCGTATCGCCGGCGTTTTCCAAATCGCCGGTGGTATATGCTGTTATCCCCGGCGCTTTCCCCAAATCGCCGGCGGTAAGGACTTACCCCTGGCGGTTTGCCAATTCGCCGGGGGTAATCTGCTGCAGCGCTGGCGCTTTGATTTTCGCCAGGGGTACAGTTTCGGGGCGCCGGTGGTATTGATTACAGGATTAAAAAAATAAAACTCGAAATATATAGCAGAATACACCAGAATACACACAGAATACACAGTATACACCAGCATACATAGAATACACAGAATACACAGAATACACAGTTATATAGAAAGTCCCAAATGTTCATAACATGCATGCATTAATAACACAAGTTTAGATAGTAGATAGTTCACCATATGGTTCAAACATCACGACTCGAAGTAGCACATGTTACAGAAATACATATAAGTCCAGTGTCGATGACCTAGCTAAACAACAATGACATAATAAACTAGAGAGGCGGTGGCGGCAAGCATCATCACGATGAAAGGGGTCCTCCACATCTCCCTCCTCTGTCCCGCTCGAAAGTTGGCGTATCGAGTTTCCGCCTCCTCCAAAGTGGTGTACCCCTTGTAGCTGTTGCCGCTGAAACGGTGGACCTGCCTCCTACAGTCTTCCCAGTCCTCGTAGACTCCAGGAACCCTGCCGTGGTAGACGACATAGTACGTCATCTATGCAAACACACAACAAAGAAATGTAAGTTGTTAGTACATCCATAGAGAGAGATATAACATATAGGTGTGCAAAAGAACAAACATAAAAAATACTTAAGTAATTTTATGACTAACATTTGCAAAGGACAAAAGTTTTTGAGTCAAGTCGGCTTCGGCGGGAAGGGAAGGATGCCCTCGAGCGTGTTGAATGTTCTCTCGTCACAACCATCTTCTAATCGGCCTTCTATCTCGAAATTAGAAAGTGCGGGGCCATAGTTGAACAAGCCACCATTCATGACGACATCCCTCCATAGTATTGTGCAAATGGTCCGCTGGATGGCACGGAACTCGGCTCTCACGTTTTCATCGGTGGTGTCCGACATGTTGACGAAATCCCCTTGAAGACCAGATGGCAACAAGAGATCGTTCTGAGACTTTACAACCGCCCTCATCTGTAGGATGGCAAACCATGCCTCCATCCCATTGTCATCCGCCGATTGCTTGAGGCAGGGGAACTTGGTTATGTGGTTGCACACATGGCAACCTTTAACTTTCTTCTCATGCCTGAGTTTGTCGACGCCAATCTCAGCTATGAAGCCGCTGAGGGCTTTATCAAGTGTAGACTTAACGTCGGTGAAGTCTTTCTCCTTATCAAGCCCGGAGTCGAGATAAGTGACATGGGAATGATACGGGTGAAAGAGGAGGAGGGTGCAGTACTTGAGTCTGCGCAAAATGGAAATAAACCATCATACTCAGCTATTAAGGAAATTCATGAAAGAATGTAATATAGGGTACTTTAGTAACCAAATACTTACTCGCGGAAATATGGTATGACAAAGCATTTTTTATCCTTGTTTAACACCAAGAAATCCTTGATATACTTCGCGAGAAACGCTTGTTCGTTCTGGGTGGTAGCTGGAGTCATGTAGAAGGGGTCCATGATAGCGATTTGCGCTGTGTTCTCCATGGCGATATCGTGCGCCATACTGAGCGATACGAGGCGGACCAAGTTTCGGTCTAGCTGTTGCATGTGCAAGAGCCTGAAGATGTCTTCGTACCGAATGAACATCAAGTCCGCAGGGTATGTGTTGACAAAGCCAAAGCCAGTGGGCACCTTGGCTATCACAATTGGGTACGAGGGATTTCTTTCTTTAAGAAGTAGCTTCTCCTTCATTAGAATAGTATCATGCACGTTCCTCATATCCGGCGTCAACTTGTCTACAACGTGTGCCGGCAGCATCGGCTGGCCTATGTGATGCAACTTCCTCCACGGGGTCGGCAACTTGTCATTAACCACTATCTTGCTTTTGGCAACATCTCCCGACTTCTTCCGCTTCCTGCCCTTCTTCTTACTGCAACTTGGAGTGGCGTTTTGTTTCATACCCTCCGTGGTCGCACCAAGGAGTGTCCTCGGGGTAAGCCCAACTCGGGGCGGAGCGGTGAAGGCGGTAGTGTCCTCCTGCTCGGGCGTTTCTTGTGAAAGGAACAACTTCTTCTTTAGGATATGACCGGCGGGTGGCTTGTAAGGAGAAACCGCGTCGGCGTCGAGCTCGGCGATGAACGTATCAATGGGAGCTTGATCGATGTCCAACGCCTTGTCGTGCTGACTCTCGTGCTGACTATCGGGCTGACTATCGGGCTCAAAATGATCATAAGCCGGTGGAGGACTGGCCCTGCCTTTGCCTGCCGTCAAAGCAGTCGTTGGAGCTGGGACCTTGGCTTGGCTCGGGGCATCCGTCGCATCCTGAGGAGTGACCATGCCATAGCTTGCCTCCGAACCTGAGGCGGCGGTGTTCAGCCGAATTAGGGCTTTCGGCCATAGAAGGATGTGATTCTTGAGGTCCCCGAGAGTGAGCGGGGTTTCCGTTTCCGGGGGTTGATAAGGAGGATGGAGGTCTTGGCATCCCGGTAACGACCGGTTCACGCGAACCCGGCTCACGCTATCATCCATCCTGACGCAGTGGAAAATCCGCTGTGTTGGCAGGATGACACTGCCGCTCGCTACAGCCTTCAACTTGTTGTCCACATTCAGTAGCAAGGTGCAAGGAGTCGCGTTCGCCTGTGAAAACATGTGTAGGTCAGAGAGGGGCGACGACAAAGTAACTAATTTGTAGAGCTTGAGAGACTAAATTAATTACCGTGAGGGTGTCGAGCTCGGCTCGCGTTGAAGGACCGAGGCCAGGCGTGCAGGTGACTGAGGGGCTAGTACTGGGCCCCCCAGGTCCGGCGAATCCTCTCTAGCGCCGACATTGCCGGCGGGTGGAGTCACCAAGTTGGGTGTGCATTGAGCGTGTCTAGTTGGAGGCCGGTTGTCCGAGTTGCTGGCGCCTAGGCTGATAACCGGCATCGGTCCCTTACCGCCGGCGTCGAAGTAATTCTTCATCGACAGCACAAGATCAGGGATGATTTCATTGACCCTGTTGGCCAGCGCGTCATCGACCTTGCTAGCAACCTCGGCACTGACGCGTTGCTGAACCTCGGCACTGACTCGTTGCTGAACCTCGGCACTGACGCGTTGCTCCATGGTTGTTTCCAAGTCGGCCACCTTTTTCAGAAGAGCCTCGTGCTCCCGGTCCTTCTGCGCCTGCCGCGACTCCCTAGTGCTTGCGGGCACGTCCAAGCCATAGTCGGCAAGCTTGCGACCTCCTCCGGCGCCGGGGACACGGTGGGGCTTGTCCAAAAGCGGCCGCGCCTTCACGGTGTTCAGACCCCTGATAAAAGGCGTGTCCCACGGGACTTTGCCAGTCGACGTCTGGGACGAGGAGCCAGCTGATTCGGCGGCTGCTTGTTCCGTCAACTGCCAGAAGTAACATGAACAATTTTAGAATGTAATGGACTTGGTGAGTAGTATCAAATTAATAAGCTGGTAAATTGCTTACCACTGCTTTCTCAAGTGCCTTCACCTTCGCGTCGGCGACCAACTCAACTCCCACCACCACATCAGGTTTCGTGACACGTTTCCCAGCCAATTCTCTATGGTATCGGGACCTGAGATATGCCCTGAAGAGTGGGTCTTTGTACTTGGCAAAAGGGGGCTCGAGGCCAGCATTTATGTAGGCCTGGTCCTCCTTGTCCCATACCGGCTGCTTGCCTTCGAAGCCACGGCAACCGAGATTGTGGTGACCGATGTTCTTATCCGCCAGCTCCTTCCCCCAGGTCGATTGTCTTTTGGTGTACTCGAGCTCCTCGTTTTCCAAGAATTTATTATACTGCTCCAGCGTCATCCGCGGGAAGTGGCGCTGGATCTCTTCCCAAGTCTCATTGTCACCAAGCATCCCCCTCAGCATGGTTTTATAACCGCTGAGGTTCTTGGAGAACTTAGAGAGGGCTCGTCTGTTCACGATGTTATCCTTGGTATCCTCGTTCCTGTATTCCACAGGGAACTCATACCGTGCGTGCAGCCGCGCAAGGAGTTGGGCCTGCAGATGCTGCTTCTTCTTGGTTCGGAGTTTCGTCTCGTTGACGTCGACGACGTCCCGAAGGATTGCTCCCAGTTGGAGGCCGTACCCCTTCGCCACGTGCTTGGGCTCAGTAGGAATCCCGGTCTTGGCGTCCACCGCGGTGATTATGTCACGAGTGGTGCCGACCCTGTTTGGGCGCCGCTGCTTCCGTTTCCTCTTGGCCTCGGTAGTAGTATCCGAGCTACCCCCGGCAACGCCACTGTCGGTGGTCTCGTCGGCAGCGGCCCTCTCATCCTCACCATCGTTGTCCATCTCATCATCCCCCTCCTCCGAGGACTCGTCATCGCTGCCGGAAGGTCCTCCAGCTGATCCGAGACCATGAGCCTGTAGTGCTCATCCAACTTCCGCTGAGAAGACCCGTCAACGTCTTCGTTGGGGTCTGCAGAAGACGACATCGCTAGCTACGAGCTTCTGCCATGTATTTGGAACTACTATTAGTCAAAGAAAGAAAACAGGTAGTGTTTTAGGTAGATGTGACAACATTAGGCAGCATACAGATGCAGATGAAGTAGTATCTTATTAAACTATACCAACAAAAAATTCGGCATGACCTTTGCTAAAAAATGGTCATGCCGGAGTGCCAGAAATTCGCCAGAACGGAAGTTAATCGACATTCCGGCGAAACATTGGCACTCAATGTACCTGCAGACACATTTCACACAACTTTTCCTTACAGACATATCAATATAGCAATGACCTGAGCCTCCAGCATATGCTCATGTGTATCTTTACAGTAAAATAATCTATAGAAGAGCAGCAACTCAGTTCACTGACATAACAAGATTATAGTGCTGCCAAACATGCTACCAATACATGCTCACATCAAAGAAATCAAATACTGGAGGTGTTTGTGGCCTTAAAAACACACAGAATAATTAATCATCTCAGTTGGAAAAGTAAGCTGACAGAGAAGCATCAAGTAATTTAGTATGAAGCAACTATGTCCATATCAAGCTTATATATTGATGTAAAGCGTTAATAAACAGTGGATTATTCCGTACTTGATGAACAGGCTAATGGAGATATTAACTTGGAGATTTATAGATAGTGAATTGAACAAATATAGATACATATGGTGCTGAATCAAGTTTTGGCATCTAAAAAAAGTTCAGAACACACTTGCTAAAACTGGCAAGAAAACACAAGCATAATCTGATCCACAATATGCAGAAAAGAAGAAGACACACAAAGTACTAACAATTGATTTGCTATAATTATCTTAAAGAGTTGACTGTATGAAGTGCACTGTGCTGTGCAAATCTGCAAGATTTATTTTTTCCTTTCCACCCTAGTGTTTCTCAATATGGCACTTATAATTGCTGAATTAACCGTATCTACCACAGTCATAATCCATACTATCACAATATTACAGATGTGTGACACCACCATTTACTAGTGCAAACAAAAACTTCTACACTCTAGTTCTGCGGGAGACTAGAAGCTTGATGATCTGTGCTGCAGGCTTGTAGCTAAGAACAACACTGTCCGAGCAACTGTTTTCGTTACCACTTTGAGTTTCCGCTTCTAATTAGCTAGATTAGAATAATCTCCAAAAGACATGTAATAAGAGGTGACGGACCTCCTTGATTGGTCAGGTTCCAAGAATTTTCAAGCATAATACATCTAATAATAGTTTCTACAGGGCGCAAATAGGACCAGTTTCTCACCCTGTGGATGAGCACGGAGAGGCCCTCGGCCGCGACCTAGGGCGCGATGAGCTTGGCGGTAATAAGAGATGTGGAGGAGGACCCTTGCCTGCGGTGGAGGAGAGGTGGATGAGCTCGTCGGCCTTCTTGGTGGCGTTGGCGACGACGAGCGCCCTGGCTGCCGGCGAGTGCTTGGGCAGCTTGTACCCTCCGTGGGCGCGCAGGCCTGAGAAGATCTTGGGCTGCGATGGCGCGGCGTCGGCGATGTGTTGGGGATGCAGGGCTCGCGGCGGGGCGGCGTTGGAGTGGGCGACGGCGGCAGGAGATGCGTGCGGTGGGGGATTTGGGCGAGGCGGCGACGGCGGCAGGAGATGCGTGCGGCGGCGGTGGCGGGGGATTTGGCGAATCGACGACGGCGGCAGACGCGCGGGGTGGGATTTGGGGACGACGAGGCGGGGGGATTTTTTGGCTAAGTCCTAGTCAACTTACCCCCGGCGAATTCGCTAAAACGCCGGCGGTAAGATTTCTCTCACTTGCAGGTGGGCCCAAGTGGAGCTACCACCGGCAAAGGCGTCTCAATCGCCGGCGGTAACATTTTTTTTCCTTCCCAGGCTGGCGTGATACGTTTACTTCTGTAAACCTGTAGATTAGATAAAATCGATCCATTAGCACAGTGGTAGCCACTCTATTGTTCACAGCTGAAGCAGGGTTCGAATCCCTGTGGGTGCAAAAAAAGCCACCTTTTTTTTCCTTTCTGTTTTCTAGCTAAGACCTCTTACCCTTTTCATGCTAAGACCTCCTTTATTGTGTCTAGTTTATTTGGATAAATTGTAAAGTCCTTTTGGCGACATCCGATAAAAATTAAATGAAGGATAAATTGCAATACATAAATTTATGCAATACTTCAAAGTCCTTTCGGTGATATCCAATAAAAAACCAAGACATAAATTTAGGATACACTTGAGAAGAACAAATATGGTTGTTCGAGAGATAATTATTATAAATACACAAATGACTTCAAAGTCCCTTCCGCTTGGTCCTTGTGATCCCACCGGTATCGTCGCGACTCCTTGTGTACGGAGGAACACTTGACCTAGGTAGCGTCGTCCTTCTTCTTCTTAGTGTGTAGGTTCTATCGTCTTCATCGGGTTCTTCCATCATTGGGTCTCCGACGAGGCCGTCGAAGTCTTGCTCGTCGGCAACTCCATCCATTCCGACGAGGGCCCTTTTTCCTCTCCTTACGACAACACGGCTGGGCCTTGACGGGTCAGTTATGAAGAAGCATTGCTCGACGTGCTTAGCCAATACCCAAGGCTCATTTTGCGCGGTGGGGTTCTTGGTCTTGGATTTGGGGGGCAGTCGCATGGTGGTGACATATGCATCTTCTTTTGTGACGTCCGTAGCCCATCTGACACGAAACATCGGTAGCTTCTCCCCGACGTAGTCGAGCTCCCAGATTTCCTCGATCCTTCCGTAGTACCTTTTCTTCTCTTCACCCATGTACGATTCCATCGTCACGCCCGAGTTCTGATAGTCGCTTTTTTGTCTCTCTCCTCTGTGGAGAATGTGTAACCGTTGATGTCGTATTTCTGATAAGTCATGAGGTTGGCGGCGGGCCCATAAGACAAGGCCAATATCATTTTGTCTACGTCGCTTGCCATTGGTGGGGGATTGGCATCAATCTGGTCTTTGAACCAGCTCGCGAAAGAGGAGTTGTGCGCTCTAAATACCTCTTGTTCCGTCATCGGCTTGTCAGCCCTGCTCTTGATCATGTTTATGTGCTGATCCACCCAAGGCTCTACCTCGTTCATGTGCTGTAGTGCTACTAAGTGGGCCCTGTTAAAGTCTGTTCTCCTATCATCTTGATCGACGTCGAGTTCCCTCCTGCCAGCGTTGTGGCCTACTCCCTCGAATCTGCCGAGGTGCTTGTTGGCGGGCAATCCAACCGGACGTGGGTCGTCCTCGTTTAAATAATTCTTGCAGAAAGAGATGCACTCCTCGGTGAGAAAGCCCTGGACGATGCTTCCATCCGGATGTGCCCTGTTACGAACGTATCCTTTGATGAAGCCGTTCATTCTTTCTAACGCCATCATGTTGTGAAGGAACGCGGGCCCGAGATCCTCGATATCGTCCACTATATGCACCAGCAGATGGACCATGATGTCAAAGAATGCGGGCGGGAAGTACATCTCCATCTCGCATAGGATGGTGACGATCTCTTCCTGCAGCCTCCCGAGTTTCTTGACGGTTATCGACTTTCGAGTGATGACGTCGAAGACGTTACACAGGTCAGTCAGCGTCGCACGAACGTGCGGTTCCATTATCCCTCGGATAGCAACCGGAAGTATCTGCATCATCATGACATGACAGTCATGAGACTTCATCCCGCTGAAGATTTTTTTCGTCGGGTCCAGCCATCTGCGTATCAGCCCCGCGTAGCCTAGGGGAAATTTGACTTCTAGTAGGCACTTGAAGAATTGTTCGAGCTCATCGGGATTTAGAGTGAAGCAGGAGGGGCGAGGAGTTTCGCGCTGCTTGGCCACCCTTTTGCGTTTGCGACCATCCGTCTCCTCCTCCTCGGTTTCCTGGTCAACCTGGGCGAAATGAAGCTCTTTTCTGATATCAAGGGCCATCAGGTCGTGTCTTGCTTTCGACCCGTCTTTGGTCCTCTCCGGCATGTTGAGCACAGTGCCAAGCAAGCTCTCGCACACGTTCTTCGTGATATGCATGACATCAAGGCTATGAGGCGTACCGAGGATCTTCCAGTACGGCAAGTCCCAAAACACGGACCTCCTTTTCCATACCCCCAAGAGCGGCCCGGGTTCCTTTTTCTTTCTCTTGTCTCCTTTCTTCCGCTTCTGGATCTTTATCTTACCCGCCGGAGGGCAGTCTTTCCAGTTTTTCAACAGAGTATCTATCTCTTCGCCGCTTCTCCTAGGTGGAGGTCCCTCGACCTCATCCTTCCCATTGAACAGGTCTCCACGCTTCCTCCACGGGTCATTCTTGGGAAGCCACATTCGATGCCTCATGTAGACGGTTTTTGAAGACCCGGGATCCTTACCCAGCTGTAAAAACGGCGTCTTTTCCATGCATCTCACACATGCCTTGTGTCCGTGGCACACCTGGCACGCGATATATCCGTATCCAAGATAGTCCTGCACCGTCGTCAACAGTGCGGCTTTCATACGGAAAGTTTCTTGTCCGTAGGCGTCCCAAGTTTCTGTCCCTTCCTCCCACAGAGTGACTAGCTCCTCCTTCAATAGCTCCAGATACAGGTTGATATCGCTCCCTGGCTGCGTCGGCCCTTGGATTAGCATACTCATGTGTATGTACTTCTTCTTCAGGCATAGCCATGGAGGGAGGTTGTACATCCATACAAACACGGGCCAGGTGCTGTGCTTGCTGCTTTGGTTCCCAAACGGATTGAGTCCGTCGGTGCTCGCACCCAACCTGATGTTCCTTGGTTCTTTCCCGAATTCTTCGTAATACTCATCGTCTAATGTTTTCCACTGGCTTGCATCCGAAGGGTGTGTTAGCACTGGGTTTTCAACCCGTTCTACATCACGCATCACCGCCTCCTTTCTTTCCGCGTGCCAGCGCATGAGCTTTGCTTCCTTGGGGTCCACGAAGTACCGCTGCAGACGGGGCGTGAGCGGGAAGTACCACACAACTTTTCGAGGAGATTTTTTTGTCCCTCTCTTGTATTGAGATTCGCCACACTGTGGGCATGTATCGAGATTGGCATGCTCGTTCCGATATATTACGCAGTCACTGATGCATGCGTGGTATTTCTGGTGCGGTAAATCGAGAGGGCACACGATTTTCTTGGCCTCCTGTAGGCTACCGGCACACGTGTTATCTTTAGGAAAGTGGATCTTCAAGTATCCGAAGAGTTCGTCCACGCTTGTGTCCGTCCATTTGTGCTTTGCCTTCATCTCCATAATATCGAGAGCGTATCTCAGACGGCTCTCCTCCGTCCCACGAGCTGCATCGTACAACGGAGTTCTCGAGTCTACCTCGAGTTGATCTAGCTTAGCCTTCCGTCTACCAGCGATTTTGGGGTCGGTCGATGTGTTGCTGAGAAGAAGTTCTTGAACATGACGGTCCTGCACGGCCGCGGTTAGCGGGGTATTTCTACTCATGTCCTCGTCGGCCGCATGCTCTTCCCGGCCTTCTTGATCACCATCAACGTGTGCGCCATCCTCTTCAACCTCGTCTCCATTGTCGTGTGGGGCATCCTCTCCATCACCTTCGTTATCATCATCTCCACCATCATCATCTCCATCACCATCGATATCATCATCTCCATCATCACTCATCCACTGAGTATGCCCCTCCATGAAACTATACCTGAGCAGGTGTTGATTCACTATGCCTGACAAGGGGTCAAACAACGATCCTAGCTTGCATCTTCGACAAGGACACATTATATCCTTTCGCTTTTTTAGATACATGTCGGCCGTCGCGCGTTCCACGTATCTATCCACGACGCTTTCCCTCATCTCGATGACCATCGCCGCCTACAAGACAAGATAATTGATTACACCGCCGTCTCGGTTTTCACGGAAAAAATTCGGCATGACCTTTGCTAAATATTGTCATGCTGGAGTTCCAAAATTCGCCGGAACGGAAGTTAATCAACATTCCGGCAAAACATTGGCAACTCAATGTTCCTACACGCGTAAACAAATGCAAAACAATGCATTTACATATATGGAACCGCGCCTTTTGCAATTTTACTAGTGACATAACCGCGACTTTTCAACAACTCATGAACATTCCACTAATTAGTTATATACCTATTAGTTGACACGACGTCCAAAAGCACCGGAGAGAGGCCACACGTCGACTTTATGCTCGAGAGATCTAGAGATCTAAGAAATGGAGAGATCTAGCTAGATCTAGTGGAAAAGGTGGTGGGAGGAGATAGATCTAGATCTAGATTATGCAAATCATGCTAGAGGGGCTAGGTAGTCCATGATTTGCTCAAATACATCATATTTTATTGGTTAAAATAGCTAAAATGGGTGGGGGAATGAGCTAACTATTGCTTGGGTTGATTTGCCATAGCATATGAATGTGTGAGGGTGGTGGTAGGTGGCTGGTCGAGTTATGGCATATCCCAGGTTACCGCCGGCGCCTACATGTGCGTTTGCCAGCGGTAGGGCTTATTACCGCCGGCACATACGTCCCACAAACGCCGGCGGTAAGTGCAGGATGGGTGGCCCACCCAGCCACTCGTTACCCCCGGCATTTCCGTTTTCGGGTTCGCCGGCGGTACAGCCCGCTACCCCCGGCGGTTTGGCGCAAAACGCCGGCGGTAAGTGCTGTCTGGGTGGCCCGGCCCAGCCCCTCGTTACCCCCGGCATTTTCCATTCCGTGTTCGCCGGCGGTAAAGCCCGCACCCCCGGCGCCTTCCGTTCAACTCGCCGGCGGTAGGGTTAGGCCACCCTGGAAGGTCTTACCGCCGGCATTTTCAAAACGTACTCGCCGGCGGTAAGGAGTGCTGCTATAAGCCTTTTCCTAGTAGTGCACACGTAGGACGTTCCGATTATGCGGTGAAAACCCTAAACTATCGTGGATCGTTTTAGCTTTGTTCTGATCAAGCAGGATCCCCATGCCATTGCAAATCCATCAAGGACCATGGGGCGATCGGCTCTTTGAGCCGATCCACAGGGAAACCTGAGAGCCGATAGGGCTCGTATTTAATGTTTACGTGTCTACCATGCAGGAACAATCGAAGCACTAACACCTACCTGATCGGGTCTAGGTCAGGTGGCACGCCCTAGCAACCGCCAGGACGTTGGCCAGAAAATTTGCGGGACGACGCGAGGTGCCAGGGATCCACTAAGCGGCCCTGGGAGCTTCCCGGCTCTTCGTGTTGCTTAACCAACGCCCGTCGGTGGGTTTTGGAGGGTAACAGACACGAGGGATAAGGACTGTCTGTTACGGCTGACATTTGGTTTGTAATTCCTAGATGTGGGATACCAGGTATTCGCAGGTTTCACCTTAACAGTAAAGATAAATAAAGAGCCATCCAACATTCATTTGACAAACCATCACCGCCTCGTTATTTTTCTCTGACACTGGTTTTACTTTTTTTTCTTTTGAAATAAGCACTCGGTTTTGGCGCTCACGCATGTGTGGCTCCGCTGAAATAGCATACAGCAAAGATACCATCACCACAACATCACTCCACTATCGTATTTTTGCCACATACCATCTCACAATAGCCACCGGTCAATGGCTAAACCCCCTTCCTCGTGCCCTAGTCTGCTGACTATGTTTTCACCAAGATCTCTCTCTCTCGCCCTCCCCATTCCCTCTTCCCATCCCCTCCCTCCTCTCCCTCTCCCTCGGTCTCTCCCCTTCCCTGGCCCGGGCGGACAGGTGTGCCACCAGTGCGGCCCGCACAGGGCCCCGAATTTTTGAGGGCCCCAAGTTCGGCCCATTTACACTACAACAGATAGTTTTAAGCTGGTAAAAATCATATGGTCACAACAAGATTCGATCTCATGACCACCACAGAGTGATATAGGGTGGAGACGTTGAGCTAACCAACCATGCGATCGTGTTTTTGTGATGTTGTACCTATCAATTAGATACCTTAGTTATCTCCAACAGATTAACCAACTTCCACCTTCAATTTTTTTTTGGCATGTTAGACCCATATATTATTTTAGTACAGGGCCCCAAATTTTGCCGGCACGGCCCTGCCCCTTCCCATCCCTATCTCTCTCTTTCCCCTCTCCCCTCCCTCTCCTTC
Organism: Lolium multiflorum; assembly: GCA_030979885.1. Taxonomy (NCBI): domain Eukaryota; kingdom Viridiplantae; phylum Streptophyta; class Magnoliopsida; order Poales; family Poaceae; genus Lolium; species Lolium multiflorum. The sequence continues at coordinate 31,460,723 of CM061747.1, read as the reverse complement.
TCTCTCCTCTTCCATCTCCCACTTTCTCTCTCCCTCACTCTCCCCTCTCCATCTCCCTCTCATGCTCCCTCCTCTCCACCTCTCCCACCCCCATATCTTTCCCTCTCTCTCGTTGCTCTTCGCCCCCTCTCGGTTACATTTCTCTATCAACTCAATCTAAATAAAATCTCTCTCAAACCTCCATGTTCCCATAGTTGGTTCTCTCCTTCCCCAAACCCGATGATGGAAGATAAATTCTCTAATTTTGACCTATTGAGAGAGTTCGTGATATGTATGACCACATCCTTATGCACGTCGATCGTTGTCCCTGAGTGCAACAAGTAGGTTTTCAACATAGAGCCTGACCTTTTCTTTTTGTGAAACACGGTACATACACAAACGCTCATAAATAAGCACATACACCACTAGTAGAGAAACCCCCTTTAGTACCGGTTCTAAAGGGCCTTTAGTACCGGTTTGGAACCGGTACTAAATATCCGGTACTAAAGCCTCCCAAACTTTAGTACCGGTTCCTTACGAACCCGTACTAAAGGTGCCTCCACGTGGACATGGAGGAGCCCGCGGGGCTGGAGACCTTTGGTACCGGTTCGTGTTACGAACCGGTTGTTGGCGTCAGAAACCCACCGGCGGGCAGCGACTGGCCAACACGGTAGAGCCGGGAATGACTAGGGCTGCGGCTGGCCCCTCCCTGGAGCGACGCCCGCAAAGCCTCCTGGTCGCGCGCCGATCTGGGTCGCAGGCGTGCCACCTGACCTATACCTGATCGGAAGGTGTGGATGATGCCTCGCTTAGTTTCCTGCAGGGCACACACGTACACGTTAAATACGAGCCTCGATCGGCTCTCAGGTTGTCCTGTGAATCGGCTCATAGAGCCGATCCACCCATGATTCGTCCAAGGTGGCCGAATATATGGTGGTCCTGCTTGATCAAGATAAAGCATATGAGATCCACGACGATCTAGGGTTTTCACCGCATAATCGGATCATCCTACTCACGATTGGGCCTCGCGCTCACGCACGGTAAACGTAAGCCAGCCCTAGACAAGGCCTAAAAACCAACACTAGGTTGATCCTCGGAACGTCCTGTCTAGGGGCAGCAAACTACACCCTGCATGCCGCTGGATCCTCCAACCCTTTGTAAGGCCTAACTATTGCAGATATTAAACTAATCCTTGATGAATCAAGGAGCGACCATAACGGATCAGATCTACTAAATAAAGATCAAGCGGGGTGCCGCCTGCACCCATGATGAGGCACAAGGACGGCTAGACGCGCAAGGGTTGCACTACGCGAGCATATGATGCTAAGAACGATGCTAACCCTAACGCGTCTACGATAACTACGTTGCTCGCCATCAAAAGGCTTCAGTACGAGCAACGCATGAACAACTAGGCAGGCTTGTGCTGCCTAGATCGCGAGATGCGATCTAGGCAGCATGATGCTACCGGAGGAACCCTCGAGACGAAGGAGTTGGCGATGCGCCGAGATTGGTTTGTGTTGAACGTTGGTTGTTGTTTATTCCATAAACCCTAGGTACATATTTATAGTCCAGGGGACTTTCTAATGTGGACGTGCACCAAAACCGTGCACGGGTAAAACTCTAACTTCTACACTAAGATGCGATCTAATATGTTACAGATACATGGGCAGTTTAGCCCAACTTGGTATAAAAGGCCGATTCACGTATTTCTTCCATGTACAATCTTCACGTCCATCTTGATCGCGGCCCACCTCGACTCGGTCAAATTCTGGTGATAACACATGCCCCCTGGTTTTGGAAATGACATTTCCAAAATCATTACGCTTGTCCGTCGGGTCATGTCATGGCAGAGCAGAACTGTCGCAGTATACTTCATAATGACGTCTTGCCTCCTCGCCTCTCTGCGCGATTTGACGGTTCGGCACCACGTCCTCGGAAACTGCTTGGGCATTAAATTGCTTCGCCCCTTTTCATTTGGCCACTCCCCATAATTCCTTTCTTCACCCCCTTGCTCCACAGTAGCCATCGGCAAACCCAAAAACCTTCATTAGTCCCCATGGATTCTTCCTCTTCCACTGCTTCCTCTGGCCTGTCCCTCCAGTCCTCCTCCTCCAGCGAGCTCGAGCGGAGGTCGATCTGATGGCCATCTACGAGGCCCGCCCCAGAATATTGGGACGCGCGGGACTGGGACTTCTCCAAAGAGTCGGAAGACGACGAACCCCTCACCGACGGGGAAGAAGACCTTCGGTTCCTTCTTGACGGAGAGCTGGAAGCAACAAGTGACGACGACCTCTTCCCCTGTGAAGGGGGCTTCTCCTCCGACGAGGAGGAAGAGGAGGAAGAAGACGACGACCCCCTCGAGGGTTACCTACCAGCGAGCGGTGGGACGACGACGACAGCGATGACGAAGAAGAGGATGAAGCCCCCGCAAAGGGCTTCGGGAGCAGCGACGAGGAGTCCGTCGGCAGCAGCACCGATGGGAACTCCGGGGATGATGATGAAGGCAGTGACGGCCCGTAGATTAGGATCTACTAGTGTAGGTCTAGTAGTAGTGGCCCCTCCTTTTGTCCTTCTCTTCTTAAGCAATCGGTTCCTCCCTTGTAAAAAATCTAGTTATCAATGGAAAAATTCCCCAACTTGATTTCACTGATTCTTTTTTTATGCTAACTTAGCCGATTGACAACTCAATCGAGTTTTAATGAGCCGATCTCCCTTCTCCCATTCTCAGCCACTACTTTAGGCGATCACCCCTGACTTACGGAACAATAGGCTGTTTTGGGATGCCAACGTCTTCGGCATTGCCAAACCGGAAATGAGGCAACTTTGAGTGCCCGTACTAGAGCCGATAGCTGCGCATCGGCTTTGCGCAGGCTGATGATTTGATCTCGAGCAAGTGCCCTCAACGGAGCTCCAGGCTTGTCTCCCAACTGATGTGGGAACTGATATACTTTAGTGACACCAGCGCGAGCCGATTCCAAAAATAAATCGGCTTTTGATAGCAAAGGATCCTCCAGGGCAAAGAAACCTCCACGGTCAGCTGCCCCCCGAGCCTTTGACCAAGGTGAGCATGAAAGTGAACCGGTAGTATCGGGCCACTATCCACCTCTCAGCTGCGGTGTAGCATCAACCGATCCCGACTAACTCGACCGTCAACAACAGAGAACCTTCAGACTAATGGGGCAACCTCTGGTGGAAATGAGTCCAATCTAGCCGGATGACCGTCGGTTGCTCTCTTGATCCTAGCCTGATTGGGTATGGCTGCAATCCTTGAATTCGCCAGCAGCGTTACACCTGAAGGTTTGCAACCGACGCCAGAGGCCCTCGCGGAGAAGACCTGAGTCACCAACAGTTGGAGAAATCTTCATAGAGCCTCATCCTGTAACAGGTGCAGCACCAACCGATTCTAGCCAAATCGGCTTTTCAAAAGCAGAGGACCATCAACGAGAACTGCCCCCGAGCTTCTTCAGCTTTCATCAATGTAGCAGAAAAACTTTTATCCAAATAGCCGATGCAGTCAACCTCCCCCTCGAACTAAGAGGCCCCCAAATGTAGCGGCTCTAATGAACTAAAAGTGGCCCTGGACTTCCATTTGCAACAGTTGTATTCCTTGAGTCGATGGCCATGCATCGGCTGTGCTCAAAAATTTCTGTATTTTCGATTTTCTTTTTAGCCGGCCGATCCATGAATCGGCCTCCCTTGGGTACATACTTCGAGCCTCTGTGCCTTCTCCGTGTGCATGCCCCCCGAGCCGAATCCTTCAAGGGATTGAAGATGCCGGCTTTTTCAGCCACCCACCATGCGAAATAGCACATAGTAAAGAAGGGTGGTGTGAGTAAATTCAGCCGATCGCTGGAATCGTCTTCCCTTGTGGTTGTCGATCCGACTATTCACAGAATGTTGAGGCTTCGAAAGTCTATGGCAACGCGCCACCGGCCATCCTTTTTCTCCATAGGTATTACGTTGGGAATTCCTTCGGCGTACCTGCATGGCCTGATGGACTCGGTGTCTAACAACTTCTTAATCTCTTTCTGAATTCCCTCAACCTCTTCTAGCTGGTCAGCCGACGCAAACCCGTTCCCTAGTTTTCCATTGCCTTCTAGGCTAATGCGGAAAATAGGTAAAGCGTCCGTTGAGGACGAAATCGGCCAAACGCTGTGGTCAGCGTTCCTTTTCATCGTTTGGGGCCGATCGTGTGGATCGGCCTCTTCTTCGCCTTTTTTGCGGGAGCGAATGCCCTCGGGCTTATCCGTGCACCGGCGATCTGCAACCCCTGCCCTATCGATATCAGACGACCACCTGGCTCGCGTTTTACGCAATGGCCGAAATCGACCATGTTGACCTCCGGGGATAACTGCGCGTCAACTTTCATGACAAACTGATCGAAGAGTAAACGGCCTTGCTCTATCGCCCTCTGAATCTGTCCGCGCAAAGCCTCACAGTCATTGGTGGCATGGGTGAACGTGTCATGCCATTTGCAGTATGGTCTGCCGGTTTCCCCTTGCGATGTGGGGATTTCATGGCCGTCGGGCAACTTCAGCTGTTTCTTCTTCAGGAGCCAATCAAAAATTTGCTCCGTTTTGCTCAAATCAAGTCGAATCCCTTCACCGGCCCTGGTTGCTTTGCCCCCTTGCAGGACACGGGTCTTGCCCCCCGGGTCCACTCAACATTGGTAGACTCCTGATCTCTTGCAGAACCTTCATCTTTGTCCTTCTCGATCAGGGTGACGCGCTCGTGCTTGTCTTGGTACAATTTTGGATGGCGCTGTTCGTGTGCTGCCCACTTCTGGGCCATGTCTGTGTGTACCGATGCGTCTGCCGTGGCATCAGCCGATGCCAGTGCATCGGCTTTAGCCTGTTTGGGGCGCCATACCTTCGTTGGCGGGTGTGCCTTTGCCCCCACTATTTGCTGGATTTTCGCGGCCAGATCGGGCCGTGCTATCCTCAACATGTATAAGTACTGTGTCTCGGCCTCTTCCAAGCTCCGCGGCCGCTGCACCCGGCGCCGAGCTGAGTCCATCAGGGCACCGCCTTGGTTGGCGGCACCTATCTTCTTCTCTACCCGACTCCTCGAAGTCTTCTTCTTGAGACGACTCAGTCCGTTTGCTCTGAGGTGGGAGAGGTCCTAGACGTCGAACACTGCAACTTGGTTCGTCCTTTCCCTTTGTTGTGTGCATCTTGGGCAATTGCCGATTGTTGGTAATCGGCTCATTCCTGAATCCCAGCAGTGTCGAAAAGGACAGTTCCAGTGCTTGTCCATGTTGTCTTGCTCTTCTGACCTCCCCCGGCGCGACGATCGTACCCGTCGTTGTTCGACGATACCTCCCGTCGCATCAGACCGATGATCTCTGTGATCGCCCTCGCCGTAGCGGTGACGTCGGTCGTATGGCTGGTCGTATTTGCTGAGGAGATGCTCGGTTAGTGGGCGTGGATACCGCATGCTTCTCGCCTCCTCCTCGGCCAGGTACCGTTTATCGTCGTCTTGGGGCCGGTCGCGTGGAGCGGCCTCGTCTTTCTCTTTGCCACGAGCGCGGCTGCTCTCCGCTTTGTCCGCGTCATGGCGAATCACGAACCCTGCCATATTGGCATCGAACGAGAACCCTGGTTCCCTTATGGAGTGGCTGAGGTCGACCGTATCGTCGCCAGGCAAAGGACGTGTGTCTCCGTCGAGCCTGATGCCGTGTGAACGGGTCTTCCCATAGGAGCCGATGAGTTCGGTTTCGAGGGCCGCCTTGGCCTTGTTATGCTTCCTCTTGAGGTCGTCAGCCAGGCCCTCGTGCTTGACCGGAGTGCTTTCCGCCATCTCTGATGTAGATGGCGATGTGGTGGATGTTGATGATTTGTCGTTGAAGATTTGTCGTTGAAGATGTGTCCCACCGGGCGTGCCGAATGTGTTGGCGTCGAAACCCACCGGCGGGCAGCGACGGCCAACACGGTAGAGCCGGGAATGACTAGGGCTGCGGCTGGCGGTCCCTCGAGCGACGGCCCGCAAAGCCTCCTGGTCGCGCGCCGATGCTGGGTCGCAAGGGCGTGCCACCGACCTATACCTGATCGGGAAGGTGTGGATGATGCCTCGCTTAGTTTCTGGGCACACACGTACACGTTAAATACGAGCCTCGATCGGCTCTCGGTTGTCCTGTGAATCGGCTCATAGAGCCGATCCACCCATGATTCGTCCAAGGTGGCCGAATATATGGTGGTCCTGCTTGATCAAGATAAAGCATATGAGATCCACGACGATCTAGGGTTTTCACCGCATAATCGGATCATCCTACTCACGATTGGGCCTCGCGCTCACGCACGGTAAACGTAAGCCAGCCCTAGACAAGGCCTAAAAACCAACACTAGGTTGATCCTCGGAACGTCCTGTCTAGGGGCAGCAAACTACACCGCATGCCGCTGGATCCTCCAACCCTTTGTAAGGCCTAACTATTGCAGATATTAAACTAATCCTTGATGAATCAAGGAGCGACCATAACGGATCAGATCTACTAAATAAAGATCAAGCGGGGTGCCCCCTGCACCCATGATGAGGCACAAGGACGGCTAGACGCGCAAGGGTTGCACTACGCGAGCATATGATGCTAAGAACGATGCTAACCCTAACGCGTCTACGATAACTACGTTGCTCGCCATCAAAAAGGCTTCGACGAGCAACGCATGAACAACTAGGCAGGCTTGTGCTGCCTAGATCGCGAGATGCGATCTAGGCAGCATGATGCTTACCGGAGGAACCCTCGAGACGAAGGAGTTGGCGATGCGCCGAGATTGGTTTGTGTTGAACGTTGGTTGTTGTTTATTCCATAAACCCTAGGTACATATTTATAGTCCAGGGGACTTTCTAATGTGGACGTGCACCAAAACCGTGCACGGGTAAAACTCTAACTTCTACACTAAGATGCGATCTAATATGTTACGATACATGGGCAGTTTAGCCCAACTTGGTATAAAAGGCCGATTCACGTATTTCTTCCATGTACAATCTTCACGTCCATCTTGATCGCGGCCCACCTCTGACTCGGTCAAATTCTGGTGATAACACCGGTACTAAAGGCTATTTCGTTTAATTTTTTTTATCCATTTTTTTCCAATTATTTTTCTCTCCTTTTTTTTATTTTTTCTCAGAATTTCTAATATTTCCGTTAGTCTCTAACTACACTTAGTCTCTAGTCAAATTACTTACCCGTGGTCAAACTTCCCGGTCGGTCACCCATCCTCACACTACTCCAACACTAGCACGCTTAACTTTCAAGTTCCTTTCTGTCCCACTTCCAAGTGCTTCGCGCGCATGTTGTTGATAGTACTATCATATCAATCATATTAACATGTTGGTCGATGTCACACTTCTTTACTATTTAAATTCCAAATAATTTTTTTAATAAACAAAAGTAATGATGTAATAATAATGTTGTCTAAATAAATAAAATTAATTTTTTAATTTGTATTATTTTTAATTATTTTTAATTTTTAAATTTTTTGCCAAACCTAAAATTTGAAAATATTATAATTTGTTAAAAGTAATAGAAATATTCTGGGATTCAAAAAACATATAATTATTAATTTTAATTTTAAAAAAAATTAAAAATATAAAATTATAAATTTCTGGAAAAACTAAAATGTTCCTGCTTTCATATTTTCATTTGGATTTTTGAGAATCTAAAAATTGGCTAACCGGGTAAACCCTAGTGAATTCGGATGTAACTTTTTCCCACGATGATTTTGATATATTATACGTTATTTTTCGACGTCGTATGCAAAAGATATAAGAATTAGAAAACATTTTATTTTTTGAATTTTCTACCATTTATATTTGTATTTTACAAAGCAAAAAAAGGCGATCCACGGGGGGGGGGGGGGTGTGGAGGTGCGTGGGGAGCAGGAAAACCTTTAGTAAAGATTTTCTGGCTGACGCTAACCCTTTAGTACCGGTTCGTGTCACGAACCGGTACTAAAGGTCCTTTGAAACCGGTACTAAAACCCTAATGCACCCTTTAGTACCGGTTCGTAAGGAAACCGGTACTAAAGTCTTGGACGGAAGCCCCTTTTTCTACTAGTGCACTCACTCCTATGAATGCACGCACACACCCTACCCCCTATGAGCACCTTCGAGAGTCTGGGTCCATGAAACTCAATCCGGCGGGTCTTGAGATTGACGAAGCACCACACCTAGAGTTTGAACTCCGCAGGCTCGGGGTTCCACTACCCTCCTAACAACCCAACCACAGGTTGGTTCTCACATAAAGCACAACGTTGAGAGCATCATGTTGGCCCACTTCGAGACACCAAAGGTTGTGCACTGAAAACTCGTTGAACCGCGTCAGTTATAGCCAATGCACGTGGACACTATGTCGTTGGCATGGAAAAAACATTTGAAAAGTCTAGACTACTCCAATGACTTCAACAAAAAGATCATACGATGCTAATATCTGCATGCGGAGAATCTATTTCTCGTCCAGTTGCAAATCTAAGATATTTTTTTGTGCAAACTGAAATCCGTGTAACTTAAGCTCTATCTTAATCCCGATAGATGCAAATCTTTTTCATGGTCTTGAAAAAACATAAGCTAATTCCATGATAGTGTTGCTAGTCTAAGAGCAGGGAACACACTCCAAAATAACAAGATCTAAACTACTTGTCCGATCCATAACAAAGTCTCATCCGAAATATTGCTAGCATAACAAAATTGACAAAGCTTTCTACTGCTCCAAATAAGTTCCTATTTTTTCAATGTTTTGCAATTCCGTATTTTTTCCGACATGGCTTCATGGAACCGTTGAACCAAGATTTGAACAATTGCACACTGTTGCCGTCGAGCTAGAGAAATAATCATCCATCGGTCCCATGCATTCACATATCATCGTTGTAGCACTAGCGCAACAATGGCGGGCCACATGTCCACCATGTGCTTGTGTACGTCATCGCCACCACGCTGGAGCACTTACATGTCGGTCGTCGTTACACATTGAAAATAATCATATAGGAGTTCATGGACTGCAATGGCTCCACAAATGGCGATGCATATGCATGTTAATTAAGAAGAATAAACAACCAATTCCTATGATGTAGGTATTGAACTTACACGAGTGACACACTCCCACATACCTCTTTTTTCTACTGATAGTCCTTTCTACCGAGTACCGACTACATTCTGTGTGAAGTTGTTGACTTCAGGGAGAAGTAGAGAGATAAAGGCAGATTAAACCGGGAGAGAAGACTGTTTACATATCTCTATCCAACTGTACTAGATAACACCAAGAAAGCCGCAAAGCCCACACCTGATCCAAGAGTATCAACATTGGTTGGCAACAACAAGCCATGAACGACTCTTATACGGGAAGTCCACACCTTAGGTGAACTCTAAAAGTTACGCAGATCGCAAAAATCAAAAAGAAATCAAACAACAAATCAATTTTTACAGTAAATTTTGGACTATATCTTCGCGATCTAATTCCTGGAAGTCCAAGAATAGTTGGAGGAGCGAAGGTGTTGAGAACCTGTTGTGCAACCTTTGTCGGTTTGCTGGTCCCTAGTGTGCCTTTTTTTTTGTGTACACGGAGTAGATGAACAATAAAGATAAACCAAATGCGTAAAAAGAAATTGACATTAAGAAACATGTGGATGTCTAGTGGTGTCGCACATACAACTATCTATGAAATGTCACCGTAAACCTCTCTCGCGTGATTAGAGGTCTGTTACGGGGATTTTGTTTGACTCGTTCGCACGCCGCACTCTTCGAGTCCACGGATCTCTCGCCCGCTGCCGCAACTGCCGCTCCCATCGCAGCAAGAGATCCCTTCACCCGTACTTTGTAGCACCACTGTCCTCTCTCCTTCCCCGTGACCTATCTCTACCAACGAGCAGCTCAATATCGATCTCTACGACACCGATAGTCCATCTGTCGCCCTTGCCACCGCCACCTCTATCGACGACCAGCCACCAAAATCCTGAATGATAAGCAATAGCTTCTCGGGGGTACGAGCGGAAGGCACTGCCTGGTCCCAGCGACGACGACCAGCATCTCCATTGACCGGCAAAGTTACCCTGGTATGCCCGACCCTTCACCTCCCTCGGTTCCCCGTGACAGACCTTGATCATGGAGGCATGCCCCTACTCCAAGCCAGCAAGTAGTCAATGGAGGCAAGTCGACCTCTTTCATTTGTATCCTTTCCCCATCCTAGAAGAACTGGATTTCCAGCATAGACAGTAGGGCAAGTAGGATGGTGGACAAGTCTCTCCCTCTCTTCCTCTTTTTGATTTGCAGGGACAAATCCCTCTTTCAATTCCTTAATTTCACTAATCGTTCAGTTTTGGGTCCCCGTGCTACTCGTAAGTTTATGCCCTCCACCTGGCTTATGGGGGTTTCAGATTGCTCCTTTGTTGTTTCTCTGTGTTTTTAAGACTGATATTACCTATGTAAAAGAGAGATGTATCAAGGGTATTGAATGTTGCCATTAAAGATGCTCAGATGTTAGCACATGAAACATTACTGCACTCAAGGCATTGGTATTAGCAATGCCCAGATTTTTCTTTCTCATTATATAGCTTGGATTGGAAGCTCGACTCAGAGCTATTTTTTTTCCTTCACATGACAGAGAGGGCAAGTTTCTGATATGCATCATTTTAGATAAAATCAGTGTAACATATTATAATCAGACAAAGGGCAGAGTATATTTGGCCTTCATGGGTAGTGCATGGTTTGTCTTTGTTAAAATGGCTTAACACACTAATGTACTTATTTGTCGTGTGTTTTTGTTCATCTAGCGAGCCTGCACTTGTGAACATAGTACATCCCATGTTAGCTATAGCCGTGTATTGCACAAAGAGAGAGAGGAAAGGATTTGATAGTACCTCTATGGAATGCATAGAGGAAGAGAAGCTGAAGCTTCCTTACAGATTTTAAGGAGAATGGTTCTATAGAGAGAGTTACTTTATTACTCATTCTCGTATGTCTGGATTATTTTTCTCTCCTTTTTTCTGTATCACTTAAGGATTTTGTATAATCTACCAACTAACCCCTTTCTTTTAGTCATAGGAAAATGATCCAACCATTGGCATATGACTGTGCGAAGCATGTGCTTCTCATCCGGCCTGACAGATGCACTTCATAAAGTAAGAGCGCTTATCTCCAGCAATATTCCCCTGGATTTTATGATAAGACATGTTAGCAATTCTATCCATCAACTAGAGTTAGTACAAGGTTTCTGTTATCCACACCCTGCTTATCTATTATCTCGCATCTATATTTTATTTGTTTCAGTGAAGCTCAACATGTGTATTTATTACAGAAAAATCTGTTTTCTAGAGCCAAAGTTATAACTCAATATATGGCATAAATTTCCATTAACTTTAGCTTAAAAAACTGACATCTACTATATGTGTAGTATCATTAGTAGCTATGCCAGATTATACTTTTGTGTTATAATAACCTGGTTAAACTTAGGTGCATTGTTAGTTTAAGCTATTAATAGTTATGATATAAGATCTAAGAAAAAAAAACCTGTATGCAAAAATGATACCTAAAAAAATCCCTTGTTGCCATGTTGGCTGAGAACAGCAGGAGTTCTTGTATGGTTTCGATTCAACCGATCCTTGAGTGTACTGTCCTTTTACATGTTCAGTTCCCTTACTCTATATGGACGTAGAGTTACCTTCTGCTTTTTTTTTTCCATCACGTTTCTGTTACTGAAGAGAAGTACCAGGAAGGCGTGGTTATCCCGGTTATATTTATACTGACTTAGCAACTATCTATGAGTGTGCTGGTCATATAGAAGGAAGAAAAGGATTAATTACGCAGGTACCCATGTTAACTATGTTGAAGGTGAATTCATGATACATTCTTACTTTTCAGCCGATCTTTTATGAGCTGAGTGTTTTCTTTTCTACATTGTACACTAAGTTCATATCATTTGTTCAGTACTCCCTCCGTCCCAAAATGTAAGGCGTGTAAGGATTAGTTAAAAGTTAACTTTTTTAAGTTTGACCAAGTTTATACACAAAAATATAAACATTTACTGTACTGAATCAACATGAATAGATTTACCATAAAATATATTTTCTTAATATGCTCATTCGATATTGTAGATGTAAATATATTTTTCTAAATATTTTGTCAAAGTTAGTAAAGTTTGACTTTTGACCAGTCCTTAGACGCCTTACATTTTGGGATGGAGGGAGTATTACCCCTCTATACCCTGACCTTACTTACAAGTACCAAGGTCATATCTACATCTACGTGCAGCTACATAATCGGCATCTATAATCTAGTCCCAGCTGCGAGTCGGGTAGACATAGCTGCCGGTGAAAATCGTGTTGACTTCGTTCTTGGCGGGCAATGACGGTGTTCTGCATCTTTACCTTGATGAAGGCATCGACAAGCAAATATTATTGACCCACTCGTTCTGGTCTAGGGGAAGCTCTAGGCTCTGGTCTTCCAGATCTGACGATGGCGGCACCATGGTGTCGTTTCTCTTTTGGGAGCATCGTTTGTGGAGCAGCAATGCGATGACTGAGGCTGGAGGAGGAGGTTCCAAGTCATGCCAGTTCGGCACGTGCTACGCACGACTGATATTCCATGGTGGTTTTGACAAAAGGCATGTCAAGGGCTATTCAGATCTCTTCCCTGAAGATGGACCAACGGTTTGATGGTGCACTACTAGGAAAAGGCCTAGCCCTCCACTGGTACAAACATAGCAGTGGCCCACTGCTTTTATGGTGCGCCACCACTAAAGATCGTCCAGATTCCACCTCTCCCTTAAACTTAGCAGTGGCGCACCTCTAAGAGGTGCGCCATTGCTATCTCACATTGTAATGGCGCACCTATAAGTAGTGCTCCATTGATAAGTGTGGGGCTAAATTATAGATGAGACCTAGGGATAGCAGTGTGTGGTGCGCCATTGCTAATTTAAATAGCAGTGGAGCACGTATAACTGATGCGCCACTGTGCACAAAATTTCCACCGGCCGGCACCACGCGGCCCCACCATGCCACGACGCACAACGCACATGGCCTGCCCCCACCACGCACATGCTCCTCTCTCCCTTATCTTCTCCACCAACCGCACACCCTCCCTTATCCTCTCCCTTCCGCTCCAGTTCCCTCTCCCTACCAGATCCTCGCGCGCGGGAGCAGGCATCGGCGGGATGGAGGGCCTGGCGCAGCGCGCGACGCTGCTACGCGAGTCGCTGGGGCCGAGCCAGGTGGCCACGGACGCCGTCGTCTCCTTCGACAGCCGCCTCTCCGCGCTCGACGCCGCCATGCGCCCCATCCAGCTGCACACGCACGCCGCCTCCCTCACCGCTCCTCTACCTCCGCCACTTCCACGAGCTCGCCAGCGCCACCAACGGCTTCCTCCGCGGCCGCGACGCCGGCCTCGCCTCCTCCACGTACTGGCGCCTCTCCCTCTGCGGCCCCCGACCTCTGCCGCAAGGCGGCCAACACCGCAACTGCTCGCGTGGAAGCCGGCGATGGAGGCGGCAGAGGAATTGAGCACCACCCCGGTCTTGGCCGCGTCAAAGCCGGCGATGGAGGCGCGCGGCCCCGGCGGCCGCGGCGGCGGAGGAATCGACCACCAGCCTCTGCGCTACCGCGTCAATAGGATAGGATCCGATTGCTTTTTTTTTCTTTTTTAGGGTTCTAGCTGCAAAGTTCAGAAATTTGATTGTATCTTTTTTAGGTCTGTAATAACTGATATATATAATAGAATAAAAGTTGCCTATAGTTCAAAAGAATAAAAAGAATCAAATTTACCTTTTGTAAACGTGTCAACTCAGCACTCACATCCACCAGCTAACACGCTCAGTTCAAAAGAATAATAAAAGAATAAAAAAAATTCGGTAAGGAGTGGCGCACCATATGGGTATGGCACTGGCGCACCCTAAACGCTGCATAGTGGCGCACCCTTAACGCTGCATAGTGGCGCACCCCTATTGCTATTAGTGGCGCATTACTTAGTGCGCTATTGGTATGTTCCATATCAATGGCGCATTAGGTGGTGCGCCACTACTAGCTGTTAGCAGTGGCGTGATACTAGTGGCGCACCACTAGTGCGCCACTGATAGCAAAAACAGGTGCACCACTGATTGCCTGTTTTCTAGTAGTGGTGGTGACGGCTACTGAGGCGAGGGCATAAGGCGCTCGCCATGTGTCTTCTATGCCAGTTGTGAGCTCCTATTTTTGCCATAGGGTGACTCGGGGATGCCCTGGTATTTAGCTGGTGGGGCGTTTGTTTCTGTGTTTAGGGCAAATGCTCTGACTGCATGTTACTTCACCCATTGTCGGGTTCTAGGTGTTGAGTGGTGGCTTCGTATTTTTTTATGTATGCTTGTGACAGTTCCATGTTTGAATAAATAAAGGCTGTATGCATCGCTTTGATGTAGAGGCTGGGGTTTTGTTCCCCTTATCGAAAAAAATCGGCATATATTCGACATTGCCCAGTTAACCACTAAACATTGCAGACCTCTAAATGCCCACTAAACTCCGTAAATTTCTAAGGCTGTCATTTGAATTCCTTTTTCAAGCAAGAAAGATGACTAGAATTACAATAGTCAATTTGCTGAGTTTAGGCAAGACGCTTATGCACATGTGTACTTCTGTGAATGAATTATTACCTCGCTTTTCAATTTGAGGAAAGTTGTTGTTGTCTTTCCTTTAAAAAAGGAAAATTATTGTTCTCTATAAAACGAATTTTACAATGGAATGATAACCCTTATATTGCTCTAGTGATCATGTTTGTGATGACCATAATCATCTTAGATATATATTTTTGTAGCTGCTAACTGAGTAGTATCTTGAAATATATGCATCATATATATATATAACAGATATATCCACCAATTAATATCTTTCCCTCATTTCAGTGGCTCGTGAATGTATGGTTTTGCTACTAAAGGAATTTGGCATAGCAAGGCATACACATATAGGAGGGCATGTGGTATATATAGTGAAACTAAGAGTAAATGTCAGCCACCTAATTCGTGTGTAGGTTTAATATTCGTAATGTGTAAAGGTAAATTATGGTGTGGAGACTATGGAATACTCATTTCTGGAGTAGTTTAAGTCGGGTTACAGAATGTTCATAACTCCATATCATCATCAATTTTCTTAGAACAACCCTATCATTATCGATTGATCATAGTACTCGTAGTTATTTTGCTGCATCTGCAGGGTGCAGGCCTGTTTTATCTTGCAAACATGTAGTGCAATTACAAATGGGTTCGTGCTTCCATAGACTCTCCAAATCTTAAAATAACGTAAACCCCCGAAGGGGTATCATGGCCTTACAAATGTAGCTGAACTTTCTACGCTACACAAAGGTGTTTCTTGTTTGTAGTTGCAAAATCTATCGGCAAAGCATCTCGTGTGTCATTGGGCACAAGCAGATGCGACACACAAGTGTGACACGGTAACATTGACGGCGGCCGTAGGCCATGGGGAGGTGCAATACAAAGATCAGGAGCCTTAGTTCTGCTCCAAAACTCTTAGTTCATTTGGTTGAGTCTGTCTAGAAGAACCTTAAGATGGTTGTAACCAATCAACATATGAGTTAGACACTCTTCAGTGCCAGGCACCAATACTTGGCAAAGAAGAGCAGCAACACTCGACGCACTGTTGCCGTTATTTGAAACAAGAACTTTGATTGATATTTATGCCACAGCCATAGAGGCATCAAGCCGTCTACACTTTATATGAGACGACAGACTTAAAAAAGGGAGAATTGAAGCAATATACTGCTTCTTCTGTACATTGTTTTCCTCGTTCTAATATTGTTTGTATAGCTCTCATTTATGATACATCTATTTTCGGGCAATTCTTTTGAAATGGGGGGAGTACTATTATTTGTGTTGCTGAGAAGTGGGTCTCTTATGAAAATTTCTCCTTACTCTTTCAGATTTTTATCTCAACGTGCACGAACTGAATGGTTGGTAATTCATAAGATAATTGTTTCAGAAGTACCTCCGTGAAGTTACGACCCAACTAGGTCATTTTCAGGTGCACCATGTTATTGTTGAACTGCACTTGAGATCCATTCACAAAATTTATTTTATGTTTTGTATTGGTTTATGTCAAAGATACTGCACTAAAATTTTAATGTGCATCCTTTCTTTTCTCTCATCGCTTGGATCATATAAATTTCAAGTATGTTGTTCCTGTGTTAAGATGTTAAATGAGAAGGTTTATTCCGCTAACAAAAGCTCTTTGGCATTTGAGAAAGAAAAAAAGTTTTTACCTATTCCTTAGTGTTTTATGATGTTGGTTGCACTGAATTTCTTTACCGAGTTTCATATTAACCATTTATGCATGTTTTATAATATCAAACATGTAATTCTAACATGCAAAGACCATATAAAATTTTATATTTGTACGATGTCATCTTAAAAGATGGAATTATACCTGATTTATGATTAATTTTCCCATATTGTTCCTGGTAATTTTGCATGTTTCAAATTAGTCCTCGGGCTGCATACGAAGAAAAACACATCATTTACGTCTTACAGGTTTTTATATGCATTACTGTCTACATTTGCGGCAACAAAAATTAACGAAACCTACTGGTGATCGGAAGGTTTGGGATCTAATTTGGAAGTTAAACGTTCCTCCGAAGCTGAGGATTTTTCCCTGGAGAGCTGCTTCCGACTCCCTGGGTGTACGTCGGAATTTGAGCAGGTGTATTCACACAATTACACCGATCTGCACTATATGTGGACAAGCACCAGAAGATGTTCACCACGCCCTCATCAGCTGCACGCTTGCTCGGGCTCTTCGTGAAGAGTTGCGCGAACATTGGACCCTCCCAGATGAAGTGGCGTTTAGAGGAAGCAACAAAGACTGGCTGTTTCTGCTCTTGGGCAATGCAGTGAAGGATCAAAGACCTAAGATAGTATTCTTGCTCTGGCGCGCTTGGCATCATCGTAACAACGTCGTTCATGGTGACGGAAAGGCGTCGATCTCGGCATCAGTCCCTTACTTGGTAAATTACCATCGGTCGTTTACAGGCGAAGAACCGGTGGATGGTATCGCGTCCTCGTGGATAGCCCCGGCTGTCGGCGCTGTCAAGATAAACGTTGATGCCGGCTGGGACTCAACTACAAGACGTGCATGTATTGGCATAATTATCCGAGATCACCTGGGTTCAACTCTCCTAGCGGAATGGAGATTTATCCCGGTTTGTGGAAGTGCCGAGGAAGCTGAAATCTTGGCATGTCTGGATGGCTTGAAGCAACTGACCTCGCTCCGAAGGTGGCCGGCGTCCTTGGAGTTTGATTGTTTGAGGGCGGTGAATGCAATATCTAGCACGGCTGAGGAGCATTCTGCAAATTGGCCGTTAATCCCGGAGGCCTGAGAACTATTGAAGATGTACCAGGACATCTCTGTTGTTAAAGTAGATCGTGTGAACAATGGTGTTGCCCATGTGTTAGTCCAGCTAGGCAAATCTGGTCTGTCAGATTTTATGTTTGATTCAACCCCTGACCGCGTTCAGGTGTTGGTCAACCTAGATTGTAGGAACACTATGTAAACTCTCAGGGCAACAAGTTTCTTACGCACTCTTTTCCTTACCAGGGTACCGAAGGGGGCTGGAAGGTTTTTAATGAGGCAGCTTGCTGCTCTTTATCTTGTGTTCTTACTTAAAAAAAATTAACGAGGCCGTAGAAACGCACATTTATTCAACTAGTATGTACTAAATACTAAAGAGATAAATGGATAAGATCCACGTAATGTTAAATGTGGAGTTGACTTAGCCTAGTTGTCCCACCGAAATACCTTCTGATGGGAGACCTAAATTTCCCAACACAAACCATCTAAACCCAAACCCCTCCCCTCTCTCCGCTCCAGACGTGAGAGGTGGCGCCCGAAAGAACCAACGAACCGTCCCACGAGTCCATGTAAAAGGAAGTATCGTGTATGAACAATTTCACCCACAAATGCATGGCAGTATGTCACATATTTGAAAAGTTGAAGAACAAACAAAACACGAAAGATATACAGTGTTAAGTAAAAAACTGATAGTTAACGAAGATGGCCGGGCGCCAGTGTATTTTGACAACATATATTTATTTCATTAATTAATCATATGGAAGGAGTACAGCATACAGTTGGAGATAGAGAGAAACCCATGCATTAAGTAAATTTGAAAATTCTGATGCTACTGAACAAGGAGTACTGATGCTACGGGTCGAACTAGACAACTCGATGGAAACCAAATGACCACTCCGACGGCACGGATATTTAAGAAAACCAAACGAATGATAACTCCATGTCTCCATTGACTGGCCATGCATGCAGAAGTAGGAGCAGCATTGGAAGGTAAGATGGCTAGGGTAGCCCCCGATCTACACGATATTGTCCACGGAAGGGCTGGGCGGCGGCGCGGTAAATATCCCAGACTTCGTGAAGACAGCTTGAAGCTCCTCCGTGGTAGGCAGGCCGCTGCCGTCGCTGACGTCAAGCGCCTGAGGGAATTGGACGTCGTCCTGCAGGAGAGGCGCTGGCTGCACCAGCTGCGTAGAAAGGGTTGGCAGGACGGCACCACCATTGAGCTCCTGGAGGCGCGACTTGACGGTCCGGAGTTTCTTCTCCACCGTCGACTCGAGGGCGGCGGAGACCTCCGGTGACATGTCGTCGAAGCTCCCGCGGCGGCCGGCGAAGAAGTTGCCGAGGAGGAGGTCGATCTCCTTGCCGCGTATCTCGCGCTGGACAGTGGACAGCTCCGCCTTCGCCTTGTCCACCAACTTGCCGATGAATTCCGCGCCGTCTAGCCTATGCTTGAGCCTCTGCGAGTCCTCCAACTCGTTGTACCGGCGCAGAAGGTCGGCGGCCACATCCGGCGAAGGCCAGACCACCGGGCGGTCCTCGCCGGGACAGTACACGACGAGGCTGGTGGGGACGTCGCAGAGGACGGCGAACTCCCTGGTTTTCTTCAACAGGTTAGGGAGGCGCTTCTCCAGCGTCCTCTTGCGTTCCTTGCGGTCCACGATGAATTGAAGCTTGGTTTTGCCGCTACGAACCATGGCACTAAACCAAGAAGTTCTAACAAATGGTGGTGTGTGTGACTGTGAGAGAGGGAGCGGGGAGGAGGTCTCGTTTTATAGCCAAGGTATTGTGTAATATTTGGACATTTTTAATATCTAGGCGGGAATTTTATATGTAAGGAAACACGAAAGATTTTGTTCCGAAGACAAGTATGCTGTCCAAGGCAATGCATATCTAGAAAGACGAGAACCATTTCTTTCCTAAGACAACCTCACACCTCAGAGTGATATTTCTTTCCCGTTAATTATAGCTAGCCCTTCTATTAGAAAAAATAATATTTTACTGATTGGTTTTTTTCCACCAACTGGCAAGTTAGGAGCTAAAAGTTCACATCTGACACGGAAGAGAAAATAGCGCACGGGATACAAATTTTCAAATTGCAAAACACGTATAGTACAAACACAGACGCTCACACGTACGTACATACACTGAATCAACACCATGAATGCACACACATTCTACCTCTATAAGCACCTCCAAGAGACTGGATCCATGAAACTAATTCGGCGGGTCTTGAGATTGATGAAGTCATCACGGACGGCTCGCTGTCGACGCGAACGTCGCTTCACACTGAAGAATACTTCGCCTTTTTTAATGAGACATAAAAGTGTCAAATATGGGATTTAAACTCTGGTGTGCTAGGGTGCCACTTTCCTCCTAACCATCCAACTACAGGTTGATTCTCTCTCGAAAAAAACTTCACACCCTATGTGGATTACTCCCTAAGGATAAAACTACTAGCTATATGTCACGATCCACAATTATCTCACATACAAATTCGAAACAAGTAGTCTAGGGTTACAGGACTTGGGGAAGGGAGAAACAAGGGGATAGAGAAGAGTCTTTGTCACTCTTCAGATCTTCCACACTAGGTTACCAACAGAATGTTGCACTTAAGTAGCTCGATCTCACTCTGGCCAAGGGTACCTGGGCAGGCTCACATGTAGCACGGGTTGGGCTTCCGGGCTCGCTTGCATCGGCATAACAACATCACATCAGGAGCGACGATGTTGACTGGTCCAGTCATGGTAGCACCGGGTGTTGACTTGGTGTCGGTAGTATCACTGGTCATGAAAATCTCCCCCCTTTGAGAGTGAGCTTGTCCCCGAAATGGGTCCTCCGGGAAGCTGTGCAGGAGCTCCTACTAGTCCTCCCATGCCGCCAACATCTCCGGCTGGCCCGTCCACTGGACTCACACTTTCGTCCTTGTGTCTCTGCCGTGTTGGTACAGTCTAGTCTGGAGCACTTGAACATGTTCAGGTGGCGCTAATGCAAGTGTTGGTAGGTCTACGAGAACCTCTACAGTAGGAGGCACAACACGACGCAATTGCGGAATTTGGTTAACCTGGTGGTTGAGGGAATCTTCCAGAAGTTGCAGTTTGTAGGATTTATCACCCACGCGTTGGAGGGCGAGGAAGTAACGAATATGTAGGCCCAAGGAGCCGAGTCGGATCTCCACACTAGGTTGGCATGTGACATCTCATGGTCGCCTCCTTGGTGAGCATACATACAGAGGGATTAGGCTGACTTGAAGGCCTAGTCGGATGACATGAAGATGAATCTTAAGCGTAGTTGGAGACTTGGCGGTGAAGTTGTTGACTTGGATCCTAACCAACTTGGCACATATCATGTTAACCCTAGCCAAGTGGTATGTATAAGGCTTTGTTAGAGGTCACAACCCTTAGATTCATTACGCTCAGATGCTAGCATTAGTCTTGACCCCCACCTTTGGCTTCCTTGTAATGGATCTAAGCAATACAATCAGGCAAGAGTACTTCGCTAAGAAAGGTTGAACCTGGGTACATCAATGATCCAATATCTTCCCATGAGTCTCCGATCTCCATCACCTCCACCCTCTATAGAATATGTGTCAAGAAAACCTCAACAGTTGGTGCCCACCATGGGGAAAATGGCATCTGCAGTCGTGTTACTGGCTAGATCACTTTCCTCGGCTGGTGATGATGTCATTCCAGATTTGCAAATATGTCTTCATCTCTCGTTGCGGCTGCAACTATGTGTTGGCATCCTTTGCTTGTGTCCCACCGATGTTGATCGGGCACATCAGCGTTTTCGTCGGCTTCAGCGACTCCTGTGAGATCACCGGGTTTCAGGACACAAACATGGATAGCTTCCTCGATGGCCATGCCTCCTCTAACACCAACACCCTCGTTGTGACCAGCGGAGTCGACAAGAGTGAAGAGTCAATGTTAGCCATCCACGAATACGATTCAGGCAGAGACTCGGTAGGCTCCATCTCTAGCGGGTCTGCAATGCCAGCCGCCATCACGGTGACAGTCCCAGCGCTCAGTGACCTAAAGACAACCACCAAGGGTCCCATGTCTACAACCTAGGTGGTAAAGCGGCAAAGTGGCTCTAGCCTCGAAACGCTCCTACGCCCATCACGTTGAAAAAGGTGAACGCTCTGAGTGGGGTTGCACATGGAGCAGGAGCGCCAGCGCGCGTATCGTGAGCTCTTTCATATGCCGAAGATGCAACATGAGGCCATGCCTGACTATTGGACCAGGTTCTCTTATTCACGCCTCCCTACAAATCAGCAGGGACGTGTCGTGGACCAGACCTTCGCATAGGTAGAACCGATATTTGGAGGCGGCTCGAGAGTAGTGTCGCGACTCTCCAGTGGGCTCTATAAACATCCAACTTTTCTAGATGGCTTCGCCTTCGGCTCCAACTCCACCTATGTTGGGCCAGAAAGATATCACCGAAGTTGGTATGTCGTTCTACAAAACTGCGATAAAATACATGATTCCAGCAGCCACCCTCTTTGAGAAAATCACACCGTGCGGTTGTTTGACAGACATCAGCAAAATAATTGATAGATTCGCAAAGAAATGTACCATAGTGTTCCTAAGAACATTCGTATTGGTCAAGTGCATCCGAACATACGTATATGCGGGAGGTTGGATTTTTGTGAGGTGTACTTGCTCAGCCTCCGTAATATTGCTTCTTCCCGAGATAACAATAGTTTCGAAGAGTTCTTCCTCACCTTCCTTGCATTCCTCACGTTACTCGCATTCCTCCTCTTTTTTACAAGAATACGGTAGGGGAAGCCCCTGCAATTATTTTTTTCTGGAACTATAAGAACCCAAATCTGCGTCCCTCGGGACTTGAACCTTGGTGGCTGGATTGTACATCCACTTCCCTAACCAAGTGAGCTAGGTTCACTTCACTCGCCTTCCTCACCTTACTCTCCTTCCTCGACTTCCTCTTATTCCTCGCATTCAACAATGTTGAACACATCACAAGAAAACTTGGCATGGTGACCTGACAATGCGCATAAGAAGGCCCCAACGCGTGATCATTCATACAAACTTGTAAATGCGTAAGTGTGCAATTCTATGGCATGGCTGCACTTTTTATTTCATTTTATGTATATTTATTTATAAAAGATGCTACATATGGGGGTACCGAAATTAATATCGAAACTACGAACACACTGATGCCTCTTACTCACGGCACTGCTCTCGAACCGCCTCCAATATCAGACCAATATCGAGAACAGTGAGCGACTCTCTGACTATCGGACCAGCAAAACCTTTTTAGTTCATTTTATGTATATATTTTTTTCTAGTGCCTTTCAATTGGTCATGAATTTAGCACAAAGATAGTACGTATGTTCTATTTATATGGGATGCATTACATGTAGGTAGCCCATGTAGCCTACAAATTATGAAACCTCAAAGGTCCATCTACAATGCCTTCTTGGGGATGGCTTAGGAGCATTTTCGACTCGTGCCATGTCTTCCACTGCATGACGGTTTGATCACTCGGTGCCTCCACCTGTCAGGCTATACAGGAGACGAGTACATAATAGATGTAGAGATCTCTCCACTCTATTAGTCTATCAAGCGACCAAGGTCCTTTCGATACGCTGCTCTCAAAGCTTCCCGGCCAGCAGTCTTGGAGAGTAAACCTTTGATACTCTGTCCGTGAGCTGTTGCATAGGAAGACAGACGATTTTTTGGGGAGGTCTCGGCTCGACTGCTAGTCTGCGTTCGAATTCTTTCTCACCAAATATGTATCTTCTACATCTACGGGTTAGGTGAACTCGATAACACCATGGGTGACAACAACAATGATCCTTGTGATCGGCGGAGGTGACTGTCCCGGTCAACACCTATGGGCTCCACATATATGTATGCACAAAGATTTGCTCTCTTTTTTGTAGATCTGCTAGATGTGCTTGCTTGTCTGCATGTGATTAGATCTGCTAGTGCATACTTGATGTTGATTTCAGTTATGAAACTCAGTTGTAAATTGCTTGAGGACCAAAGATATTGTATTGCTTGGGTTTTTTTTTTTTTGGCCAAACGAGTTACCAAAAAAAAAAGCATGGTGACTATTCACTGAAGATAAAACTAATAGCTAGAATTGTTCAAACCAATATTTGCCAAGGTAGCTCAGCCATTTCAGGCCTCGTTTTGTACCATAGTGACTACTCACTGAAGATAAAACTACTAGCTAGAATTGTTCAAACTGTAGTGAGTGGTTCAAATCGCAATATTGGGTATAAACCCCACAGGGCAGGTTCGGGTGAAAACACCGCTCACACCAAATCCATTTGATTCCACTGCAGTCCAGTATCAGCACAATTCTTACTCCAAGTTGTCTGTTTTGTACATAGAGGTCATTTCCGGTCGAAAATTTAGACAAATGGCAAAGATTGTTGTCAAAATGAGTAGTGAGAGACTGAATATTTTTCTTTGTACAAATGCAATTTTTACAGCAGCAATAATACCAGACTGTAGATGAAGCTGATTGTCATAGCATCACGATATTCTACGTGGCAACAATACAAGATTACAACGAACCGAGCAAGAGACAAACTCTTCAATTCCATAGTTAGACATACGTGAAGAGATGCATATAAGCAACAGCTCCTTCTTACTTCATCTCACTCTTCCTCCTCTGCTACAACCTGTAAAGAGCACTATCACCATCACCCTCCTAAAAAGGAGGAAATCCCGGTCCTCGTTGTAAGAATAAAATCTCATTTTTTATGTCATAAATTCATCATGTTAACAGTAATAGAAGATCTGCAATGCATGAAGTCACAAATAGTAAATGCCTCTCAACCTGATCAACCAAGTTCTTCCTAAAGGTAATGTTCAGATTTCACAACCAAATGGCAATTATGCTTAGGTATAATGCTCTTTTACTTATATTCCTATCGGATATATTTTATCTCATCTTCCCTAGATTATTACCTACTTACTGCATGATAGCACTTCAATTGCATGCATGCCTGAAATTAGGCCAGAGAAAGTCCTCGACGTCAGTGAGAGAGTGCCAACAGTGCTTAAGGCGTCATCGGGAGACTCGATGGTGGCGGGATCGAAGAGGCTTGGAAGGAGTTTGGGTGGGAGGAAGACGTTAGGACAGAGAAAGTCCTGGACGTCGGTGGGCGAGTGTCAGCAGAGACGGCGGCAGGAGGTGAGTGTCGGCGTTGTCACTGCGCCGCCAGTGAGATGTCGAATCGTGGGTGAAACACGAGGTGCTAGGCATGTCGCAATTCCCCTCCAACCCCAGGTGTTTTCTTTGGAAATCTTAGACTTATCCCCCGGCCTGCAAAATGGCCAGCGGCGTGTTTTTGCATGTATCAGGTTGGGTTGGATATAAAGAGGCATAAACTGGCCAAAACAATTGAATGACGTTATATGAATGCCTGCCCTTGATGGTATTACAGTGTCGAGAAGTAAACTCATATCCATAATAATTATAATGGTACCGGATGCACCTTTGAGTCTGTATTGGAATATGATGCCGACCAAGCCACTAATCACAAAGTTCTTCTCCAATAAGTAACTGTTGATTATATTGTTCTCACTGGTCATGCAGCCTGCCTTTTTTGTAAATGGTGTCTTTTATTTACATGCCAAGGATAAATCAATGGTTCTTGATTTGTGAATACCATTACAATACTTTGAAAGTATCAAGATGAAATGCAATTTCTTTTCAACTAATATATTTTATGGGATATCTCATCTTGGCTATCCATAAATAGTAACAATATTTTCTCGGATTAACGCATGAATTAAAAAATGAAATTCCAACACATCTATTTGAGAAAATAAGGTGAAAAAAAGAAGCTAAATAATCAGTAAGTTTTTTCCAAGGTATGGTTGTTCCAAGCATGGATTCTAATGCTACATTGCACAAAAATAAAGTTGAGTATCACATTGATGTAATTTGTTTATAAATTTAATATTGCAAATTAAGAGATTGTGATGAACATGAGCACCACACGACAAAACGATACTCCACATAAATGCATTTGATCCATTGTTGGTTAACCCTCCAACGAAAAATATTTTCACTAAAATCTTCAGACATGTTTGTGTGTGGGGGAGATGTGGAATTTCATGTGTCATGCGTTCACTCCCGCTCCCTACAATACACGAAAAAAAAGAAACATTCCATGTGTTCCTCTCGTTCCCTCGGCCAGCACCACACATTGGCACATGTACCATTGACCAATTCCTCAGAGACTAGTAATATATATTTTCAAATAACGTTGTTCAGTTGTGTAAGTCGCAGATACATCCTCACATTTTTCATCTTGATACGTCCATTCTAAGCTCATCCGGTCTCGCCTATAAGATTGTGGGCAGAGCTGAAGCTTCTCTTTGTCAATGTTCTGGCGTCCCTGGCTTCCCCAACAGGTTCCTAGCTAATGCCTTACGAACTACTTAGTTTCATCCTTTGTTACTAAATATAATACGTTTTGGCAGTTTAATTTGAGCTGCTAAAATATTTTATACTTGGAAACTGAGGAAGTACTTATAACTTCTGATAGATAGAAACATTGACATGCCAAAGCTCGTAGTTCAGCCTAAACCGTAACATGATGTAAAGGATGCCTACCATCGATTCTTGCTAGGATCCATCCTCAAGTTAGTCCCTGACCTACCAAAGTTCCCCTCTCTCTAAACTGAACAATGTGTTAGATCTCCTAATAATAAAGTATGGACTGGGCTAAGTCATGAAAAGGGGAACATCTCCATGCCTGCATGAAACATCGCAGACTCTCTTCTCGTGCAGATTAATCCATTAGTGAGAAGATGGGTCACAGGGTTGACTGCGAGTAGGCTGGAACTGACTAACTCTTGCCTCTCGAGTCTACCGATGATTGCGACGGGACTATACCTCCTACATGACTCGATGCACGGGGCCATGAACAGATCTGGGGCTCGCTTCTTTTGGGAAGGGGTGGACGCTGATACGTGCATTTTGTATCATCATTATTGCTACATATCGGAAGTTTTTATTGTTATTTGCCTTCATATATTGTTATTTTTGCATTTTAGTCGATTTCTGAGACTTTCCTACAAAGTCCCCTTCATTGGTGTTTAATTCTTCGGAGGCATAAAACCTCATTTTTCGTATTTTATTTGTTTCAGGACTTTTTGGATCGCTAAAAATCAAGGGAAAAATATATGGTCAGTTTTTCACGTGAAGAAAGGCCGTGAGTGAAAGAACCACGCGAGAGGGGTGACGAGGTGCGAACGGGCACAGGTGGCGCGCCCTACCTTGGGCGCGCCACCCAAACCTCGTTCGCCCCTCGAACGTCGCCTCGGGCCCCCTTTTATACCAGAAGCTCTGTTTCTTCTAAAAACATAAGCCATATTTTTCCTGAGATTTATTGAGGCGGCGGCGGAGGCGAAAGTCCTCTCCTACTCTGGGAGAGGGCAGATCCTGCTGCACCGGTGCCTCCGGCGAAGGGGAAATCAATGCCATCGACAGCCCCACTCCTCCTTAGCTTGGGAGGTGGCATCTCCATCGACATCTTTATCACCACCATCTTCATCAACGAGATCGACGGCATCCCCCTTATAGTTTATGTTGAATTGAACCCGGATAATTTTTTTAGTGGTATTGCATGTTCGTCATTATTTCGTGGGGAGATTATATATTCAGGTTGTGTTTAATAATTATGACTCTGGTCCATATCATGTTTGACATTTGTGAGTAGTTCACCACGTTCCTGAGGGCATAGGGTAATCTGGTTATGATTCTATATGATGTGCAATGAGTATTTGGTCAAATTTTCTATCTTTTATGTTGTCTCTGATGGTTTTATGCAAACGTCGACTGCATATTACTTCACCTATATGGGCTCATAGGGCTGCACTTTAATGTAATGCATTAGTGTTGGAAGGGTCGAAATGACAGAAACCGTGTTCCAACACTATGGGTTGCATTAGAGGGGTTTATGTCGGGGACCCCAGATCTTATAGCTACGATGGAACATTTATATCTTAATGATTGCTATACTTTCTCATGAAAACGGCTCTAGGACACATCATAAGGGGTGTATTTACTCATATTTATGGCTGCACCTAATTAAGGCTCCGCACCTAATTGAATAAAGCTTGAAAAAATATTTATAGCGTTGTCTAGAACTCAGATGCTAGTGAATTCATGCCGCCCTCGGGAACTTTAGTTTCATATAAGAACACACTTGAGCTTGTCCTCTTGCTGCATAGAGGATTGGACTTTTCTCTCATCAGGCACTACAATTGAAAAGTACTACAATTGGTCTCCTGCACTTGGGAGCCATCAGGCACCAAGAGAAAATATCATATGGTGGATTGGGACACTGTTTGCAAACCCAAAGCGTATGGGTGTTTGGGAATCATCAATATCAAATGCATGAACATCGTTCTGATGGTGAAATGGGTTTGGAAGCTGTATCAAGATGCGGAGAGCCTTTGGGCGGACGTCCTTAGGGACAAATACCTGGGAGATCAAGACATTTTCTCTCCGGGGGTTCCCACACGTAGTTCCCAGTTCGGGAATTCTATTCAGAAGCTGAAGTGGTATTTTCAAGATGGGGCAAAGCATCAGGTCCACAACGGAAACATAACTTATTTCTGGATGGACCGATGGACGGGGGTGGGGCCGCTTAGGGGGAGTTTCCCATGCCCGTTTGAATGTTGTGACAACCCGTTTTCGATGGTTGCAACAGTGAGATCGGCCGAGGGATGGCATATTAGGTTCAGGAGGGCCTTTGGTTTGGCTGAGACGATGGAGTGGGACAACTTGTGTCGGGTTTTGACCTCCATCCTTTTAGTCAGGGGAGAGACAAAGTATCATGGGGGCTCGAGGCCTCAGGGGAGTACTCTGTGAATTCCTTATATTGTAGGTTATCTCTTGGTGCGGCGGTTACACACTTTGCGGATGTATGGAAAACTAGGGTCCCACCCAAGATCAAGATTTTCCCATGCTAACTTCTCCGGGGCAGATTTCCAGCCAGGGACCAGCTGGTTAAGCGGCGTGACCAATCTGATGGGAGTTGTGCCCTCTGTTGGGAGGATTGTAATCATATTTTCGTCGGCTACCACCTAGCCAGATTTATGTGGGCAGGAGTTAGGGAACTCCTCAATTGTGACTGGAATTCGGCAAGGGCCGGAAAATTTCTAGGTATCGTCTAGGGTGTGCTGGGGGGTCTTCGTAGGCTAGTGTGGTTCACTATTGCGGCCCAAAGCTGAGCGCTTTGGAGCATCAGAAATAAACTAGCTATCGAAGGAAATATGATCAATAACTCGGTTGATACATTGGTACATATGTCCTTGCTTATGCCGAGATGGAGGGTTCTGGTTAGACCGAGGGATAGGGATCTTCTGGATGCGGCATTGGGCGAGATTAGGAAGTTCCAGGCGCGGACGAGGGATGGCGGATGATATGTTCTCCTATGTGTGTTGTGTGTGTTTGTTATCCCAACCCTTTCTGTCGGTGCGGAGGCGCTTGTGTGTTTTAGATTGGTTTGTACTGGTACTTTGGTGGGTTTCGAACCCGGTGTAAAACTCTTTGATATTGGTAATTGGCTTTATATATAAAGCTAGGCGAGTGGCCTTATGTTTATTAATCCATTAGTACTATTCACGTATGATGAATCCATTAGTACTAGTGAGTGATATTCTCTCCATTTCGGATAAGAAGTTCGTAATAACATTTTATATTATTTTATATTTTGGCACAGAGGGGTAGAAGTTAAGGTCATAAACTAAGTGTTTTATTTTCCTTTCTATCTGTGTAGATGAATTCATTAGTACTATTCACGACATGCATTACATTTTTTTCAATGCAAAATACCATCTAAAATTCAATAGTTCCATAAAGACCTGATCAAATATTTGTAAAGACATATGTCGTATTACTATATCAATTTGCAGCATTGTATGCATCATACACCACACCTGCTATGTATTATGCACATGTATGATGAACAAAGAAAATATAGTTGATCTAAAAAAAATCCCAAACAAAGCAAAAACACTTCTCCATTAATCTGGTGGACCTCGCAATTGAAATATCTGCATGACAATACCGTTGATGTGTTAGAACTTATTGCTAGTGAAAAAATAGTCAAATGGTAAAATTTTCCATAAACATAATTAATTCATTTCTGATGTAACTAAAACATATTTATAAATATACCTATGCATCTTCTAGCAATTTACCCGTTGCAGCATAAACTATATATAGGCTAGCACAATAAAAACTTTGGTTATATTTTCTGATATAATAGCACATAAAATCAACACATGCAAACTACAATGGTGTTCTTGTAAATGGCATGGTAATCATTTTTCAAACATATTCTACAACATAAGTAGTAAAGATGAGTCCCTCCATTTGCGAGGGCCATATATCATCTATGAAAAATATTTTACTTTGAAATACATTCACCACACTAAAGATCACTCCATTTGTGAGGGATATAGTATTTACTTAAGGATTTAAGGTTGTTCATACGGGATTTATCCAACAACAAACCGATTACTTTCATTTGTTGGAAAATATTTTGTTACACTGTATCTGGGACATGAAACACATAAAGAAAGGGATTTGGAAAAATTTCATTTTCAAAGAAGTGAAGTATCAATTGAACTCTAGAAAACAGCAACAGCGGTGTTAGGTCGAACTGATTGTAGCTATGCCGCAAGTCAAGCATCTTTTAGTCTACGAATGGCTTGAACTCCAATTATGTTACCTTCGAAAGTGATCAATAAATTTTTTACTAAAAAAAATGATATGCATATGGTATAGCCAAGGGGAGACAGTATTTTGGCATAAGGGGGCGGCGAATAAGACAAGACCGTATAAGAGATTTAACACTAGAAAAGGATGTAAATAATATATATATATAAACATGTGTTTACAATTGTAAAGGTACTTTTCAATAGTTTATATATATGTTTTGGCCGCCATGCTGGTAAATTTGGATCTACTTATTCTGAAAGTATGTCTTTTTGACAAGTTTTTGAGCTAGAAAGTACTTATTGGGCATTGTTGAAGTCTTGCTATTAATTTTGAAACATAAGAAAGTTAAAATAAAAGGATTTGATCAGAGAGTTAGGCCTCTAACGAACCATATAGGGTATTTAAAAATAAATGGACTAGAATAGAGTGTTGGGCCTCTAATGGACGTAAACTAACTAACCATCTAGTCTTAATTCTCCAATCTTCAAAAAAAAGCCGCTTAACGAGTAAGCTGGGAGCATTGCGCTGGGCTTCTCACTCATCAGCTGTCTTGTGTTTCCTTCAAATACAAATATGACAACAAGGGCCACCGTTGCTAATCTCAATTCATGTAATTAGGCCATGATAAAATACAGGTACACCATACATTATATGCCAATTTCTCCCACACATAAGGCTTGGATTGACCACATCTATGCAGAGCTCCCCATATGACCTGTATATGCATGGTTCCATACACAGAAAAGGCAACAAGCACAATGGAAAGCAGTTAATCAATAAAAATAATTATGGCACCGAATCTCAAAAGGTTGGACAACAGTGAATTCCATTATATAATGACTAGGAAAAGTGCCCGTGCGTTGCAACGGTAGACACATTGTTAAAATATTGTCATGGTGACTAAAATATTTAAATAAAAGCATGGAATTATTATGTATTTTGTTTACCTCATCCCCATGTTCTTTTTCGATAAAGGTAATATATTAATATGAGAAGATACCAAATACATTCAGCCTCCGCAACGACACAATACCCTAATGGCAGTACAGATGCACATAACCCAAAAAAAAGAAAAAAAACTAAAAAATAAAAGTCCCGCAACAACATTCCAGCCACTTACTTAAACTTAGAACTTTAGATAGCTTTTCCTTTGGGCCTGGTGCCTCCTTGCTTTTTAGTTGCTTCTCTCAAGCAACTGTGTATTTGTACTATATATTTTTCTCTTTAATAAAATAAAAAATATACAGTGGGGAAACCCACAGTTCACCCTCAAAAAAAAACTTACTTAAACTTGCTTTAGAAAAATGCATAAGCAAATCATGGACATTAATCAATCTGGTAGTAACCTTTGTAAGCATAAAGTATTTACATGGTAAACATCGAACGTCAATATTTCCAATTTATGAAACCAATGAAAATATATATTTCCAATTTATGAAACCACTGAAAATAGAAAAAAGATTAGCTGAAACATTCAGCACATAGAACCGCCCATTAGTATACTGGGCCTTCCAATGAATGGATCAAAAGTTGGTGCCATCCGATCTAGGCAAAACTTGCGAGCCATGCTCGGAGCGCCGGTTTCTGGCTGTTGGAGCTAGAAAATATGCCCAACTAACGGGTGAGAAAAATATGTCGATATACAAGCGCAGCATCTCTTACATCTAATTTGATACTATACGAATTGATGCATAGATGCCTAACAACTTGAAGATTAAATTAAAACTGGTTCTCCCCTCATTCCATCTAAATTCATGTTGTATACCTCCACCGAATCAATCTGATTCAAATTCTTGTTGTCCGGGTACTATTAGTTGAGGGACTTGGGGACGTCTCAACTCTCAAGCTGTACGGAGATGGACTTTGGTCGTATGCAAGTTCTCTCTTGTGACGGGCAGCACTGCAGCAGGTCGCGACTCGCACCGGTCTAGATTTTGGCGACCCTGCTGTGCGACGACTCATCTCTTGCTGCTCACGGTTTCTTCACCTCCACTCAATGCTGCACACTGCTCGCTGTCGAGTTGCCGCTGCGGTATACCCGGTGGCCGGTTATCCTGCGACGGCCGCCACAGGCGATGTGGTTGACCACCACCGTAACCATGATGGAGATCTGCCTTCAGGCTACACGTAGAACCAGGGCCTGCGCTTCACATGCATCCTTGCTCCCTGGTGCTTGGACGTTGGGTTCCAAGTTAGCTTTGCGGTTTACGTTATATTTCTAGTGGTTCAGATTGTGAGATTTGTTCAGCTGGCACTTTTGCACGGACAGGACATCAGAGTTGCAGACGCACGATGTTGGATCGGACAACTTTGATCTTCATCTTATGCTTCTCGCAGGTGTGATCACCAAACTCGATGCAGATCGTGCTGCGGTGGCGCTCGCCCTTGATCAGCTCGACTTTCGGGGCCTTCTTTGTTTCTCAGGGTTGGGAAGGCAGAGCTGGCCTCGTGCCCCTCTTGGACTTGCCATGTAGCGAGCGGCAAGAGCACGCATGACAGCGTCGCAGTCGGGACGGGGCACCGATACCACGCAGCCATGCTGCCTCCTTGTAGGTCACCGGAACGGCGTGTCCCCCTTCTTCTATCGTGGCACGAGCAGCCTCCTGAACCGCTGCACCGAGCGCCGCTCACCGCGGGCATAGTCCTCGCTGCTGCTGCTTACGCTTGGATTCTGGAACGGATCAACGGCGATAAGGGATTCTGGGTTTGGCGTCACGGTAACGAACAAATTGATGGAGCGACGGGAGTCTGGGGTCGGCCGATATATACTATACATCGCGAACGTGTACCGATCTGGACTCTTTTTTGGAGCGATCCTCAGAGTCCAGACTTGATACGATATGCTCGGCTAGGTGGCCTACCAAATTGACGGAACGGAAAGAAACGCCCTCTCTCGGCCGGACGAAGGATTTAAAAGCGTAAAGTTGAACGGACGAAAGCGCAAAGTAACGGACCGAACCATGGAAACACTACTTCCTTTATTATTAGGTATAGGTATAGATATGGCTGGATTACATCATAGAATCTTTGTCTAGTACAGACATAAAGAGAGCAACACGGTGACAGAAGAAAATCTAATTCCATTCTCGCTCATGAAGACCAACTAACCCTGAGATCCGCCAGTAATACTCCTCATTAAATCAAGAAAGTTAAGCTGGAGCAACAAATTTGATCGAGTCAAACCATCGAGACTATACGATTCTAGGGAGCTTGGTTCGGCACCGATGGGGGAAATATCCCAGCCTGCACGAAGAGGGCATACATTTCCTCAGTGGTAGGGAGGCTATTGCCGTCCAGCATCTCGCGGTAGCCACCATTGTGTGGCTGCACCATGGGCAAAGAATCAACCATTGGCACGTCCACGGGTGCACGAGGAGGTGGTGGAAGCAACGCGGGAGCCGCAGCCGACCGGAGCTCCTGGAGGCGCGCCTTGACGGCCTGGAGCTTATCCTGCACCCTCGATCCCACGGCGGTGATGATGTCAATAGGCAGGTCGTCGAAGCTTTTGCGGCGACCGGCGAGGAAGTCGACCAGGACGAGGTTGATCTCCACGTCGCGGGTCTGCCTCTGGACATTGGACAGCTTCACTCTTACCTTTTCGTTCCTCTGCTTGAGGAAGTCGATGATGTCCAGATTGTTCTTGCAGCTATCCAAATCCGGTAGGTCCCTGTACCGGCGCACGACATTGGAGGCCGCCTCCGGCGATGGCCAGACCACAGGCCGGGCCTCGCCGGGGCGGTACACAATGAGGCACACCGGGATGTTGCACAGGATGGAGAGCTCCCTGGCCTTCTTGACAACAATGGGCAGGCGCTTCCTGAGCGTCGCCTTGCGCCTCTTCTCGTCCGTGATCCGCTGGATCTTCAGCCTCTCTCCCTTACGAGCCATTGCTACACTGTTTTTTTGTCTTGTGAGAAGAAGTGAGACGGTAGGGCCCATTTTATAGCAGAAAAATATTTCGATGGTAATAATTTCTGTTAAATATTTTGGCTGTCAAGATCGCAAAATATATCCTCCAGTAAAGATCAGATCTTTATAGAGAAGAAGTGTATTAAACTCTAGATATATACAAAACCAAGCAGGATAACGTCATGTGTATTTGAGTCAGCAATATTGTTCCAACGTGCATATATGCATTTTGCCATATGTACTTATGTAGTAGAACAAAAATAATCCCTCGCTGGGATTTTGAATTTCGGTGCAAGAATAATTTTGGGACCCATCGAAATATCCGAAATATCGGATATTTTGAAAATCATGTCAGGATCATATCGAGTAAAATTTGCAAATTAACATGATGTTTAAGGGAAATCCACTTTTAAACATGGGAGCATATGCTCCTGCTACGTGGGAAAAACATTTTAAAATGTTAAAAAAAATCTAAACAAAAATTTGGCGCGTATATATCGATATTATAGGTGTGCACGCGAAGTTTCGCAAAAACTGATGTTTTTTGTGTCATGTGTAAAAAATAACAAAGAAATGTCTCGTAAAAAGATTTTTTAAGCGCCAAATTTATCTTTTTTGCACACGATACACAAAGTGTTGGTTTTTCCGCGAAACGACTTTCTAAGTGCATATGATGTTGAGATGTACACGTCATTTTTTTATTCAGAATTCTTTGACATTTCTGACTGCGTCTAAAAGACATTTAAAAAACTGGGAGCATATGTTCCCGGGTGCCTGTTACCACCCGATTTTGGCCAAATCAGGAGATGGGCCGCAAGTGAAGATGGGCTTGAAGGACGTACACGTGGAGCATCGTCGAAGCGGCCTTGCGCTAAGAGTTTCGGTTTAACTGCCCGTGTATCTGTAATATAGTAGATTGTATCGTAATTTAGATTAAGAGATAGAGTCTGGCCCGTGCAGGGGTGCACGCCTCAATTAGAAAGTCCCTTGGACTATAAATATGTATCTAGGGTTATCGGAAAAGGAGGACAATCATCGTTCAAACAACACAAATCAGGCGCATCGCCACCCCTTTCTTCGAGGGTTTCTCCCGGGTAAGCACCATGCTGCCTAGATCGCATCTAGCGATCTAGGCAGTATACGTTTATTCGTTACCTTGTACTGCTCGGGCTGAAGCCTTGTTGATGGCGAGCAGTACTGTTTATCCTTAGGTGTCTAGGGGCTTGCATTGATGCTTTCGCGTGCATATCTGCGTGGCAATGCCGTCCCTTGACACCTAGCTGCCCTTACACCTATCTGGGTGTAAGGGCAGCATCTTGCTTGTTCGTTGCTTAGTAGATCCGATCTGTTATAGTTGCTCCTTGCTCCGCAGGATTAGTTTAATATCTGCATAGTTAGGCCTTATGCTGGGGTTGGACGATCCGGTAGTGCGTTAGGTGTTGTTCACCGTCCCTGCAAGGGATGTTCCGGGAATCAACGTTATGTTGGGTTTTAGGCCTCTTGTAGGGGTAGTTTGCATCATCTTCCGTAGCTGCTAGGCCCGATCACACGTAGGACGTTTCGGTTATGCGGTGAAAACCCTAAACTGTCGTGGATCGCTTTAGCTTTGTTTTGATCAAGCAGGATCCCCATGCCATTGTAAATCCAACGTGAAACATGGGGCGATCGGCTCCTTGAGCCGATCCACAGGGAGAGCCGATAGGGCTCGTATTTAATGTTTACGTGTCTACCATGCGGGAACAATCGAAGCACTCTAACACCTTCCTGATCGGGTCTAGGTCAGGTGGCACGCCTAGCAACCGCCGGGACGTGGGCTGGAAGACTTGCGGGACGACGCGAGGTGCCGGGGTCCACTAAGCGGCCCTGGGAGCTTCCCGCTCTTCGTGTTGCTTAGCCATTGCCCGTCGGTGGGTTTTGGAGGGTAACACATTGGCACGCCCGGTGGGACCATCTTCCGCAACATCCACGTCAACATCGGCATCCGAGATGGCGGAGGAACAGATCACATACGAGGATCTTCCTCTTGATCATAAAAAGAAGTACGATGAGCTGAAGGCCATCGTTGAAGCCGAACTCATCGGCTCCTTTGAGAAAACCCGTTCGCACGGCATCGAGTTCAAAGGATTCACGCCACAAGGCGTCCTTGGGGGTAGATCTATCTCTCCCGTCGGATGAACGTACGAGCCCTGCGACAGAAATCAACTACGTGGTGGCCCATTCACTGCATCGGCATTCTGAGAGCTGATGAATTCTTTGGAGCGCGTTGCGTTCCGGGTGGTCCAAGAGATCATGGAGCGTCGGTACTCCCCTTCAGGACCTGCTCTAGGGACTCACCAAGGAGAAGTGCAACTCCACACCAGGCCACCATTGCCGTACGCGATGGCAGCTCCACAGCAACAGGTTCACCGGCATACGTTGTCTACAAGGTCGGAGGTGATCCGGCGACTACCAGTTCTATATGAGCCGCCCAAGGAGATCCCACACGGATACGTGTGCACGTTTGTGCCGGACTGCAACAACTGGACACAGCGATCCAGGCTCCAACGGGAGGATTGCGGAGCAGAGCCATTGTTCCGGCGGGAGGAACGGCTGCAGCGGGGAGCTTGGGAGCGGAAGCTGAGAAACAGGCGTGGCTAGCCAAGTATACCACTGCACCATCCAGGAAAGCTCAGCTGCCACTACCTCCACCGCAGATCAGATCAGCGCAGTCCTGAGAGATCAGTTCGGCATCTTGCCGAAGAAGAAGGTAATCGGCTATTCCAAGCCGTACCCCAATGAGTTTGACCTGATCCCAATACCACCTAAGTACCGGGGACTTCAACAAATTCAGTGGGTCGAAGGATCTAGCTCCATCGAGCACGTGAGCCGATACTTGGCCAGCTGGGCATGGCTTCGGCATCGGATCAGCTACGGGTGAGTGCTTCTCGTAATCCCTCACCGGTCCA
Source organism: Lolium multiflorum (assembly GCA_030979885.1). Classification (NCBI taxonomy): domain Eukaryota; kingdom Viridiplantae; phylum Streptophyta; class Magnoliopsida; order Poales; family Poaceae; genus Lolium; species Lolium multiflorum. Next base: position 31,423,864 of record CM061747.1, on the reverse strand, counting down.
GCTTTGGATGGTACACCTCGCTGCAGCCAAATTCAGTACGATCGTGGAAGCGCTAGAGGAACAGTTTCACAATATCATTCGAAGCTACGAAGCTGGTATTGCCGAACTAGCACGGGCAGAGGCGAGGAGAGACAGTGTGAGTACATTCAGCGATTCAGAACTGTCAAGAACCGATGCTATTCGGTTCATTTAACTGAGAAAGAAGAAGTCGAGCTGGCCGTGGCAGGCCTTGCAGCGTCATTCAAGGATCTGACGTTCCAAGTGGAGTACAACTCGTTGACGCACCTGGTCGTGGCTGACCCTATATGGGCGCCATCCAGAATGCAGGACAAGTTCAAGCGCGCGATAACCAGTCAACGCTGATGAGGATGAAGATCCTGCGGAAGATCAAGAAGTCGCGAGGCAGTGGACTCGGACACCAGTGTCCTGCAAATGGGTGAACCCGCCAGGGCCTCAAGAGGGTTGGACTTTGATGTGAGCAAAACTGAACAGATCTTCGATCTGCTACTGAAAGAGAAACAGTTGAAGCTCCTGAAGGCCACAAGATCCCTACGGCACAAAAGATGAACAAAAGGCCATACTGCAAATGGCATCATACGTTCACGCACGCCACCAACGACTGCAAAGTATTGCGCGCACAAATTCAGATGGCGATAGAATCAGGCCGATTAACTTTCGGACAGTTTGCCATGAAGGTAGACATGCGTCCGTTTCCGGACGTCAACATGGTGGACCTAAGCCACTCCATAAGGGAGCCGGGGTTCTCTTTTGATGTCAATATGGCAGGATTTGTCATCCGCCATGGCAAAGATAAAGCAGAGAGCAGCCACTCTCGTGGCAAAGATAAAGAGGAGGCCGTTCCACGCGACCGGCCCCAAGACGATGATAGACGGTACCTAACCGAGGAGGAGGTGAGAAGCATACGGTATCAGCGCCCACTCTCCGTGCATCTCCACAACAAATATGAGCAGCATGCGACCGACGTCGGCGCTACGACGAAGACGATGAAAGATCTCGTCGGTCTGATGCGAAAGGAGGTATCGTCGGCATGACAGGAACAACGACGGGTGAACGCTACGCTAGAGGGAGGTCAAGGGAGCAAGACAACGTGGATAAGCACTGGGACTGTCCCTTCTTCAAACATTGGGACTCGGGAATGAGCCGATTGCCGACAATCGAGAATTGCCGGAATGCAAACAGCAAAGGAGAAGGACAAACGAAGTTTCAGTGTTCGAGCGTCTAGGACCTCTCCCACCTCATAACAAACGAGCTGAGTCCTCTCAAGAAGAAGACTTCGAGGAGTCGATGGAGAAGAAGATAGGTATCACCGACCAAGGTGGTGCCCGATGGACTCAGCCACTCTCGCGAGCGTAGCGGCTGCGAAACCTAGAAGAAGCCGAGACACAGTACCTGTACACATTGAGAAGAGCACGGCCCGATCTGGCCGCGAAAATTCAGCGGACATTGGAGACGAAGGCGCGCCCGCCAAAGAAAGTATGGCGCCCAAAACAGTAAGCCGATGCACGCATCGGCTGATGTCGATGCAGAGGCATCGGCTGATACAAACATGGTATCCGTGGTCCTAACAGAGTAGCAGGTCCAAGACATTGGACATACGTGGCAAGGCCGATCCCCGCGATCGGCCCTCAAAAAAATGAGAAGCAAAGGATCTTATCTCCAGCATGCCACGTAGCTACAATGGAAATCCGAGAAGTTGCAAACCATCGTCAAACATTGCAACGGAAAAGGAGGCCGATTCCCGCAATCGGCCAAAATTATCCTCAACATATTTTGGTCTGTGTTCAGCATTGATCCAACAGATGCCTGAAGAGCCGATACCATCAATTACTTGACAGAATCGGCTCGGGGGGCACATAGATGGATGAGACACGAGGATACGAAGCTTGGAGTGGATATCAAATGCCCAACACAACAGCTCAAATATGGGGGCCGATATGTGAACAAATCGGCCGCAAAAAATGGAAAATCCAAAAACTTCCAAAAATTTTGAGCACAGCCGATGCACGGACATCGACTTAAGAATTAAAAGCCGATGCGCGGACATCGACTCAAGGAAAGAGGCCTAATGGAGCAGTCATCAAGTTACGCAGCAAGGCTCTACTGAAGGAGTCCCTCAGTGGAATGGTTGGTGGCTCCATTAGCACATCTTCAAGATCAGCAGCGCCTGCGTAAGCATGCAAATCGGGTTAGGATCATGAGAACAGCCAATGAACATTCAATCGGCTGTGACATTTCCTCCTGGGGTTGGACCAAGGTGACAACTTCACCAGAAGCTGCATCAGTCTGCCCGAGGTGATGGACCAATCCGAGCAGCAAGGCGCAAGAATGAAGCTTCTTAGTTCAAGGGAGCTGCTGATCCTTCCAAAACCATCCTAGTGCACTGTCTCCTTGGGCGCAAGCTTTCTTGCCCAGTTTTGATGAAGAGATGGAGCGGCTCGGGGGGCAGCTCACCTTGGAGGTTCTCTGCTTTTAAAAGCCGATTTGGGTAGAATCGGCTGATGCTGCACTACAGTTGGGAAGCCGATAGTGGCCCAATGCGGCTGGTACACTTTCATTTTCGCCTTGACTGAGGCTCGGGGGGCAGCTAGCCCTGAAGATTCTTCATTCTGAAGAGCCGATGGTGTTGAAATCGGCTATCCCTGAATCGTAACCAGGTTGAGAGGTGGCGAGCTCTTGCAGAGGAAAACCACCAGGGTCTGAAGAAAGAGCCATCATCGTTGATCAGGCTCTAGACCAGTTTGTCGCTGCAAGAAAACAGAGCATCACAAGGGAAGTTGTGAGCAAATGGTACCTGTTATACAGGTGTATCAGCTTTGACGTCAAGGTATTTCAGCCATGGTCTTAGAAGCTTTCCTGGAGGCGTTAATTCAGGAGCTTTGCTATCAGGACGAACATCACGATCGGATGATTTTAAAGTCTAAAGATCTAGGGGTCTCAAGGCTGCGCGTTGGACCCGTTCGATTGGAAGTTTGGGTCTGAATTTCATGGATTGCAAGTTAGCATCTGAGAAGGCGATGGGATCGGTCTGTCTTGCAATTTGTTATAAAAGCTGATGCATTACCATCGGCTCATCGAGTGTCAACAAAGGGGAGAATCGGCTAGTCTAATATGGAAGAGATCGACAAAATCAAATTGGAGAAATTTCTTCATTGATAACCAGATTTTTTACATAGAAGGAGCCGATTACTCTCAAAAGGAAATTGCTAGGGGATACATTGCCCCGTCTACTACTCCTAGTTCTACCCTATCTAGGGGCCGCTGCTGCCCTCATCGTCATCGCTGCCGTCGGCGCTACTCCCGGCCGGCTCGTCGTCGCTGCTGTAGCGGCCGCCGGTAGGACCTTTGTCGTCCTCGTCTTCTTCGTCAGCGTCGTCGTCATCGCTGTCGAAGTCGCTGAGGGGGCCGGGCGGTGGCGCGGCGGCTCGTTGGAGGAGCTATCATCATCCTCCTCCTCCACCTCCTCGAGGAGGTTACTCCCTCCCAGGGAAGGTCGTCGTCGTCGCTCTCTGCTGCCCCATTGACGAGGCTGCGGAGGACGCTCTCCCCATCGGTCAGGGATTGGTCGTCCTCTGACCAGATGGAGAAGTCGTGGCTCGGTTCGTCCCCGGCCTCGATGGCGCGGCGGATGTTGGCCGCATGGGCTTCTTCCGGGTTCCATTCCGGCGTCGGCTCGCGGAAGGGGGAGGACTGCGTGGAAAGACCCGATGAGGAGGAAGAAGAAGACATGTTGGCCGAGGAGGGCTTTTGGAAGTGCTAGTGCGAAGGAGATGAAGAAGGGAACTACAGGAAGTGGCCAAATAAAAGGGGGGATATAGTGGTTTAATGCCTAAGCAGTTCCCAAGGACGTGATGCCAAAGCCATCCAATCGTGCAAAGAAGTTGAGAAGGCAAGAGTCATGATGAAGAATAATGCGACGGTTCTGCCACAACATGACACTTCGAAGGAGACAGATGGTTTTGCAATTATCATTATCAAAACCAGGGGGCATGTGTTACCCCCGATTTTGGCCAAATCAGGAGATGGGCCGCAAGTGAAGATGGGCTTGAAGGACGTACACGTGGAGCATCGTCGAAGCGGCCTTGCGCTAAGAGTTTGGGCTTAACTGCCCGTGTATCTGTAATATAGTAGATTGTATCGTAATTTAGATTAAGATATAGAGTCTGGCCCGTGCACGGTTAGGTGCACGCCTCAATTAGAAAGTCCCTTGGACTATAAATATGTATCTAGGGTTATCGGAAAAGGAGGACAATCATCGTTCAACCAACACAAATCAGGCGCATCGCCACCCCTTTCTTCGAGGGTTTCTCCCGGGTAAGCACCATGCTGCCTAGATCGCATCTAGCGATCTAGGCAGTATACGTTTATTCGTTACCTTGTACTGCTCGTGCTGAAGCCTTGTTGATGGCGAGCAGTGCTGTTTATCCTTAGGTGTCTAGGGGCTTGCATTGATGCTTTCGCGTGCATATCTGCGTGGCAATGCCGTCCCTTGACACCTAGCTGCCCTTACACCTATCTGGGTGTAAGGGCAGCATCTTGCTTGTTCGTTGCTTAGTAGATCCGATCCGTTATAGTTGCTCCTTGCTCCGCAGGGATTAGTTTAATATCTACATAGTTAGGCCTTATGCTGGGGTCGGACGATCCGGTAGTGCGTTAGGTGTTGTTCACCGTCCCTGCAAGGGATGTTCCGGGAATCAAAGTTATGTTGGTTTTTAGGCCTCTCGTAGGGGTAGTTTGCATCATCTTCCGTAGCTGCTAGGCCCGATCACACGTAGGACGTTCCGGTTATGCGGTGAAAACCCTAAACTGTCGTGGATCGCTTTAGCTTTGTTCTGATCAAGCAGGATCCCCATGCCATTGTAAATCCAACGTGAAACATGGGGCGATCGGCTCCTTGAGCCGATCCACAGGGAAACCTGATGAGCCGATAGGGCTCGTATTTAATGTTTACGTGTCTACCATGCAGGAACAATCGAAGCACTCTAACACCTTCTGATCGGGTCTAGGTCAGGTGGCACGCCCTAGCAACCGCCGGACGTTTGGAAGATTTGCGGGACGACGCGAGGTGCCAGGGTCCATTAAGCGGCCCTGGGAGCTTCCCGGCTCTTCGTGTTGCTTAGCCATTGCCCGTCGGTGGGTTTTGGAGGGTAACAGTGCCAAAACGCCTCGTCTGATGTTTAACCAATATTGACTTTTAGTATTTTTTGTACCAATATGGTCCAAATATTTCTAGTTATAAAGTGATTAATCTTTAATTCGTCTGTACTTCACAATGTTTGATATGGACTTGTAAGAGCACCTCCAGCCGTCTCCCCGACGAGGTCCCCGACACATTATTCGGTCCAACCACATCCCCGGTTTCTCGTTTTCCTCCGAAAAAGTGCCTAAATCCATCCGGAGAGCCCAGACCATCCCCGGCCTCCCGGGGTGCACTTGGGGAGTCCGGATGAGAGAAAAGCGGAGACGGGCCCGCTCTATCGGCAAGAAAACATGCGAACCTCACCACTTTCTCGCTGCAAATCCCCCTCCCCTCTTGTAGCTCTTTCGCCGCCGGCACCACCCCTCGCCAATCCGCCGGCTGGTTCCTGTATTCCGCTGTCCCTCCTCCCACCAGCCTATATTCCGCCGTCCCTTCTCTCGTCTGCATATATTTCGCCACCGGGCAACTCCTCGCGTCACGCCTCGCGTCGACCACGTCCGACAGGTGTTCGTCCATTTGCCTGGACGGACATGGACTCGGACGAGGAGGAGGAGCAGATGTTCACCGAGCTTTTTGAAGAAGAGATGGCAGCCGCTGATACGTCTCCGACCTATCGATAATTTCTTATGTTCCATGCTACTTTATTGATGATACCTACATGTTTTATGCACACTTTATGTCATATTCGTGCATTTTAGAACTAACCTATTAACAAGATGCCGAAGTGCCGTTCTGTTTTCTGCTGTTTTTGGTTTCAGAAATCCTAGTAACGAAATATTCTCGAATTGGATGAAATCAACGCCCAGGTTCCTATTTTGCCCGGAAGCATCCATTACACCCGAGCCGCCGGAGGGGGCCCTGTGGGCCCCAGATGATGAGGTGGCGCGGCCGGGGCCTGGGTCGCGCCCTATGGTGTCGTCGCCTTCGACCTTCGACGTGCCCTTTTGCCTATATAAAGCCCCTGCGCCCGAAAGCCCTTACGGAAGAAGCCACGGTGCGAAACCTTCCGAGCCGCCGCCATCGCGAAGCCAAGATGCGGGGGACAGGACTCTCTGTTCCGGCACCCACAGGACGGGGAAGTGCCCCGGAGGCTTCTCCATCGACACCGCTGCCATCTCCACCGCCATCTTCATCACCGCTGCTGCTCCCATGAGGAGGGAGTAGTTCTCCATCTCGGGGCTGTACCGGTAGATATGTGGTTCATCTCTCTCCTATGTACTTCAATACAATAATCTCATGAGCTGCCTTACATGATTGAGATTCATATGATGATGCTTGTAATCTAGATGTCATTATGCTAGTCAAGTGAGTTTTACTTATGTGATCTCCGGAGACTCCTTGTCCCACGTGTGTAAAGGTGACAGTGTGTGCACCGTGTGGGTCTCTTAGGCTATATTTCACAGAATACTTATTCACTGTTATGAATGGTGTAGTGAAGTGCTTATTTATATCTCTTTATGATTGCAATGTATTTTGTATCACAATTTATCTATGTGCTACTCTAGCAATGTTATTAAAGTAGTTTTATTCCTCCTGCACGATGTAATGGTGACAGTGTGTGCATCCGTGTTAGTACTTGGTTTATGCTATGATCATGATCTCTTGTAGATTGCGAAGTTAACTATTGCTATGATAGTATTGATGTGTATTATTCCTCCTACATAAGCATGAAGGTGACAATGTGCATGCTACGTTAGTACTTGGTTTAGTCGTATTGATCTATCTTACACTCTAAGGTTATTTAAATATGAACATTGAATTGTGGAGCTTGTTAACTCCGGCATTGAGGGTTCGTGTAATCCTACGCAATGTGTTCATCATCCAACAAGAGAGTGTAGAGTATGCATTTATCTATTCTGTTATGTGATCAATGTTGAGAGTGTCCACTAGTGAAAGTCTAATCCTAGGCCTTGTTCCTAAATATCTGCTATTCTTTTTTTTTTAATTACTACTGCGTTGCTTACTGCTTGTTTACTTCCTACAATATTACTACCATCAACTGCACGCCAGCGATTATTTCTGCGCCGTACTACTCCTCATATTCATTCATACCACTTGTATTTCACTATCTCTTCGCCGAACTAGTGCACCTACTAGGTGTGTTGGGGACACAAGAGACTTCTTGCTTTGTGGTTGCAGGGTTGCATGAGAGGGATATCTTTGACCTCTTCCTCCCTGAGTTCGATAAACCTTGGGTAATCCACTTAAGGAAACTTGCTGCTGTTCTACAAACCTCTGCTCTTGGAGGCCCAACATGTCTACAAGAATAGAAGCACCCGTAGACATCAAGCACTTTTCTGGCCGTTGCCGGGGAGGAAAGGTAAAGGTACTCACACTCCGGATCTCGGCTACTAAGCTATTTTCCGGCGCCGTTGTAAGTACTCGAAGCTATTTCCTTTAGACTCTGCAATTGCGACATTTGGTTTCTTGTTTACACTATTTAGGCATAATGGACAACAATGACCTTTTTATTCTATTTCCTGATTTAAGACATGGATGGTTTGATGCAAAAATTAAAAAACCCATGGAACATATTAATATGAATGCTTTGAACACTATTGTTGCTAATGCTATGGAAAATTCTAAGCTTGGGGAAGCTGGTTTTGATGAGATGATATTTTTAGTCCCCAAGCATTGAGGAGAAAATTTACTTTGATGATACTTTGCCTCCCATTTATGATGATTATAATGATAGTAGTCTTTTGTTACCACCTGTTATGGAGGATAAATTTGATTATGATTACAATATACCTCCTATATTTGATAGCTACTTTGTTGAATTTGCTCCCACTACAATTAATAAGAATGACTATGCTTATGTTGGGAGTAGTAATTATTTTATGCATGAGACTCATGATAAGAATGCTTTATGTGATAGTTATATTGTTGAGTTTGCTCATGATGCTACTGAAAGTTATTATGAGAGAGGAAAATATGGTTGTAGAAATTTTCATGTTACTAAAATGCCTCTCTATGTGCTGAAATTTTTGAAGCTACACTTGTTCTATCTTCCTATGCTTGTTACTTTGCTCTTCATGAACTTGTTTATTTACAAGATTCTTTTCATAGGAAGCATGTTAGGCTTAAATGTGTTTTGAATTTGCCTCTTGATGCTCTCTTTTGCCTCAAATACTATTTCTTGCGAGTGCATCATTAAAACTGCTGAGCCCATCTTAATGGCTATAAAGAAAGAACTTTGGGAGATAACCCATGTGTTTATTTTACTACAGCAATTTTTGTTTTGTTTAGTCTTGGAAGTTGTTTACTACTGTAGCAACCTCTCCTTATCATGTTTTTGTGCCAAGTAAAGTTTCTATGTTAAAGTTGATGTTACATTTGGGATCGCTACGCAGAAACAGCATTGCTGTCTGTCACGAATCTGGGCACAAGTCTCCGTAGAAAATTCGAAAAACCTGCCAATTTACGAGCGTGATCCTCAGATATGTACGCAACTTTCATTAGTTTTGAGTTTTTCCATTTGAGCAAGTCTGGTGCCATTTAAAATTCGTCTTTACGGACTGTTCTGTTTTGACAGATTCTGCCTTTTATTTCGCATTGCCTCTTTTGCTATGTTGGATGAATTTCTTTGATCCTTTAATGTCCAGTAGCTTTATGCAATGTCCATAAGTGTAAAGAATGTTTGTGTCACCTCTGAATGTGTGAATTATTAATTATGCACTAACCCTCTAATGAGTTTGCTTGAAGTTTGGTGTGAAGGAAGTTTTCAAGGGTCAAGAGAGAGTATGATATACTATGATCAAGAGGAGTGAAAGATCTAAGCTTGGGGATGCCCCCGTGGTTCATCCCTGCATATTTTAAGAAGACTCAAGCGTCTAAGCTTGGGGATGCCCAAGGCATCCCCTTCTTCATCAACAAAATCATCAGGTTCCTCCCCTGAAACTATATTTTTATTCAATCACATCTTATGTACTTAATTGGAACGTCTGTGTGTGCTTTTATTTTTGTTTTGTTATCTTAGTTCTCTAAATAAGTTCATCCTTGTGTGGGAGAGAGACACGCTCCGCTGGTTCGTATGAACACATGTGTTCTTAGCTCATAATATTCATGGCGAAGTTTCCTCTTCGTTAAATTGTTATATGGTTGGAATTGAAAAATGCTACATGTAGTAATTGGTAAAATGTCTTGGATAATGTGATACTGGCAATTGTTGTGCTCATGTTTAAGCTCTTGCATCATATACTTTGCACCCATTAATGAAGAAATACATAGAGCTTGCTAAAATTTGGTTTGCATATTTGGTCTCTCTAAGGTCTAGATAATATCTAGTATTGAGTTTTGAACAACAAGGAAGACGGTGTAGAGTCTTATAATGTTTACAATATATCTTTTATGTGAGTTTTGCTGCACCGGTTCATCCTTGAGTTTGCTTCAAATAACCTTGCTAGCCTAAACCTTGTATCGGAGGGATTACTTCTCATGCATCCAAAATCCTTGAGCACTATGCCATTTGTGTCCACCATACCTACCTACTACATGGTATTTCTCCGCCATTCCAAAGTAAATTGCTTGAGTGCTACCTTTAAAATTCCATCATTCACCTTTGCAATATATAGCTCATGGGACAAAATAGCCTTAAAAACTATCGTAGTATTGAATATGTACTTATGCACTTTATCTCTTATTAATTTGCTTGTTGTGCGATAACCATGCTTCTGGGAACGCCATCAACTATTCTTTGTTGAATATCATGTGAGTTGCTATGCATGTCCGTCTTGTCTAAAGGATCTATCGCCTTAATGGTTGGAGCATGCAAATTGTTAGAGAAGAACATTGGGCCGCTAACTAAAGCCATGAATCATGGTTGAAGTTTCAGTTTTGGACATATATCCTCAATCTCATATGAGAATAATAATTGTTGCATGCTTATGCATTAAAGAGGAGTCCATTATCTGTTGTCCATGTTGTCCCGGTATGGATGTCTAAGTTGAGAATAATCAAAAACGAGAAATCCAAAATGCGAGCTTTCTCCTTAGACCTTTGTACATGCGGCATGGAGGTACCCCTTTGTGACACTTGGTTGAAACATGTGCATTGTGATGATCCGGTAGTCCAAGCTAAGTAGGACAAGGTGCGGGCACTATTAGTATACTATGCATAAGGCTTGCAACTTGTAAGATATAATTTACATAACTCATATGCTTTATTACTACCGTTGACAAAATTGTTTCATGTTTTCAAAATAAAAGCTCTAGCACAAATACGCAATCGATGCTTTCCTCTTTGAAGGACCTTTCTTTTACTTTTATTGTTGAGTCAGTTTACCTATCTCCCTCCACCTTAAGAAGCAAACACTTGTGTGAACTATGCATTGATTCCTACATACTTGCATATTGCACTTGTTATATTACTTTATGTTGACAATATCCATGAGATACACATGTTATAAGTTGAAAGCAACCGCTGAAACTTAATCTTCCTTTGTGTTGCTTCAATACCTTTACTTTGATTTATTGCTTTATGAGTTAACTCTTATGCAAGACTTATTGATGCTTGTCTTGAAGTACTATTCATGAAAAGTCTTTGCTTTATGATTCAGTTGTTTACTCATGTCATTACCATTGTTTTGATCGCTGCATTCATTACATATGTTTACAATAGTATGATCAAGATTATGATGGCATGTCACTTCAGAAATTATCTTTGTTATCGTTTTACCTGCTCGGGACGAGCAGAACTAAGCTTGGGGATGCTGATACGTCTCCGACGTATCGATAATTTCTTATGTTCCATGCTACTTTATTGATGATACCTACATGTTTTATGCACTTTATGTCATATTCGTGCATTTTACGGAACTAACCTATTAACAAGATGCCGAAGTGCCAGTTCCTATTTTCTGTTTTGGTTTCAGAAATCGTAGTAACGAAATATTCTCGGAATTGGACGAAATCAACGCCCAGGTTCCTATTTTGCCCGGAAGCATCCGAACACCCGAGGCGGAGGGGGCCCTGTGGGCGGGGAGATGTAGGGCGCGGCCAGGGCCGGGCCGCGCCCCCTATGGTGTCGTCGCCCCTTCGACCTTCGACGCTGCCCTTTCGCCTATAAAGCCCCTGCATCGAAAACCCTTACGGAAGAAGCCACGGTACGCGAAACCTTCCAGGCCGGCGCCATCGCGAAGCCAAGATCTGGGGGACGGAGTCTCGTTCCGGCACCTGCCGGACGGGGAAGTGCCCCGGAAGGCTTCTCCATCGACACCGCTGCCATCTCCACCGCCATCTTCATCACCGCTGCTGCTCCCATGAGGAGGAGTAGTTCTCCATCGAGGCTCGGGGCTGTACCGGTAGCTATGTGGTTCATCTCTCTCCTATGTACTTCAATACAATAATCTCATGAGCTGCCTTACATGATTGAGATTCATATGATGATGCTTGTAATCTAGATGTCATTATGCTAGTCAAGTGAGTTTTACTTATGTGATCTCCGAAGATTCCTTGTCCCAAGTGTGTAAAGGTGACAGTGTGTGCACCGTGTGGGTCTCTTAGGCTATATTTCACAGAATACTTATTCACTGTTATGAATGGCGTAGTGAAGTGCTTATTTATATCTCTTTATGATTGCAATGTATTTTGTATCACAATTTATCTATGTGCTACTCTAGCAATGTTATTAAAGTTGTTTTATTCCTCCTGCACGATGTAATGTTGAAAGTGTGTTGATGGCGTGTAACTCACACGTTCGTTGGGAACCCCAAGAGGAAGGTATGATGCGCACAGTAGCAAGTTTTCCCTCAGAAAGAAACCAAGGTTTAATCGAACCAGGAGCCAAGAAGCACGTTGAAGGTTGATGGTGGCGAAATGTGATGCGAGCGCAACAACAGGGATTCCGGCGCCAACGTGGAATCTGCACAACAAAACCAAAGTACTTTGCCCCAACGAAACAATGAGGTTGTCAATCTCACCGGCTTGCTGTAACAAAGGATTAAACGTATCGAGTGGAAGATGTTTGCAAAGAAAACGGTAAAACAACAGTAGATTGTATGCTATGTAAAGAATAGGACCGGGGTCCACGGTTCACTAGAGGTGTCTCTCCCATAAGATAAAAGCATGTTGGGTGAACAAATTACAGTTGGGCAATTGACAAATAGAGAAGGGCATAACAATGCATATACATGATATGATAAATATAGTGAGATTTAATTGGGCATTACGACAAAGTACATAGACCGCCATCCAATGCATCTATGCCTAAAAGTCCACCTTCAGGTTATCATCCGAACCCCATTCAGTATTAAGTTGCTAAGCAACAGACAATTGCATTAAGTATGGTGCGTAATGTAATCGACAACTACATCCTTAGACATAGAATCAATGTTTTATCCCTAGTGGCAACGCACATCACAACCTTAGAACTTTTGTCACTGTCCAGGTGTCAATGAAGGCATGAACCCACTATCGAGCATAAATACTCCTCTTGGAGTTAAGAGTACAAACTTGGCCAGAGTCTCTACTAATAACGGAGAGCATGCAAGATCATAAACAACACATAAACAATAGATTGATAATCACCATAACATAGTATTCTCTATCCATCGGATCCCGACAAACACAACATATAGTATTACAGATAGATGATCTTGATCATGTTAGGCAGCTCACAAGATCCAACAATGAAGCACAACAAGGAGAAGACGACCATCTAGCTACTGCTATGGACCCATGGTCCAGGGGTGAACTACTCACTCATCACTCCGGAGGCGATCATGGCGATGAAGAGTCCTCAGGAGATGAATCCCCTCTCCGGGGTGCCGGAGGCGATCTCCTGAATCCCCGAGATGGGATCCGCGGCGGCGGCGTCTGGAAGGTTTTCCGTATCGTGGCTCGGTGCGGGTTTTTGCGACGGAGGCTTTAAGTAGGCGGAAGGGTAGGTCGGGGGGCTGACGAGGGGCCACACCATAGGGCGGCGCGGGCCCCCTCTGGCCGCGCGGCCCTATGGTGTGGCCGCCTCGTCGCCCCTTCGTTATCTCTTCGGTCTTACGGAAGCTCCGTGCAAAAATAGGACCCTGGGCGAAGATTTCGTCCAATTCCAGAATATTTCCTTACTAGGATTTCTGAAACCAAAAACAGCAAAACAGCAACTGGCTCTTCGGCATCTTGTTAATAGGTTAGTTCAGAAAATGCATAAATATGACATATAATGTGCATAAAACATGTAGGTATCATCAATAAAGTAGCATGGAACATAAGAAATTATCGATACGTTGGAGACGTATCAGCATCCCCAAGCTTAGTTCGCTCGTCCCGAGTAGGTAAAACGATAACAAAGATAATTTCTGAAGTGACATGCCATCATAATCTTGATCATACTATTTGTAAACATATGTAATGAATGCAGCGATCAAAACAAAAGTAATGACATGAGTAAACAACTGAATCATATGACAAAGACTTTTCATGAATAGTACTTCAAGACAAGCATCAATAAGTCTTGCATAAGAGTTAACTCATAAAGCAATAAATCAAAGTAAAGGTGTTGAAGCAACACAAAGGAAGATGAAGTTTCAGCGGTTGCTTTCAACTTATAACATGTATATCTCATGGATATTGTCAACATAGAGTAATATAACAAGTGCAATATGCAAGTATGTAGGAATCAATGCACAGTTCACACAAGTGTTTGCTTCTTAGGTGGAAGGAGATAGGTAAATGACTCAACAATAAAAGTAAAAGAAAGGTCCTTCAAAGAGGAAAGCATCGATTGTTGTATTTGTGCTAGAGCTTTTATTTTGAAAACATGAAACAATTTTGTCAACGGTAGTAATAAAGCATATGAGTTATGTAAATTATATCTTACAAGTTGCAAGCCTCATGCATAGTATACTAATAGTGTCCGCACCTCGTCCTACTTAGCTTGGACTACCGGATCTTTGCATGCCATGTTTCAACCAAGTGTCACAAAGGGGTACCTCCATGCCGCCTGTACAAAAGTCTAAGGAGAATGCTCGCATTTTGGATTTCTCGCTTTTGATTATTCTCAACTTAGACATCCATACCGGGACAACATGGACAACAGATAATGGACTCCTCTTAAATGCATAAGCATGTAGCAATGATTATTATTCTCATATGAGATTGAGGATATATGTCCAAAACTGAAACTTCAACCATGATTCATGGCTTTAGTTAGCGGCCCAATGTTCTTCTCTAACAATTTTGCATGCTCCAACCACTAAAATGATAGATCCTTCAGACAAGACGGACATGCATAGCAACTCACATGATATTCAACAATAGTTGATGGCGTTCCCCAGAAGCATGGTTATCGCACAACAAGCAACTTAATAAAAGATAAAGTGCATAAGTACATATTCAATACTACGATAGTTTTTAAGGCTATTTTGTCCCATGAGCTATATATTGCAAAGGCGAATGATGGAATTTTAAAGGTAGCACTCAAGCAATTTACTTTGGAATGGCGGAGAAATACCATGTAGTAGGTAGGTATGGTGGACACAAATGGCATAGTAGTTGGCTCAAGGATTTTGGATGCATGAGAAGTATTCCCTCTCGATACAAGGTTTAGGCTAGCAAGGTTATTTGAAGCAAACTCGAGGATGAACAGGTGCAAAACTCACATAAAAGACATATTGTAAACATTATAAGACTCTACACCGTCTTCCTTGTTGTTCAAAACTCAATACTAGATATTATCTAGACCTTAGAGAGACCAAATATGCAAATCAAATTTTAGCAAGCTCTATGTATTTCTTCATTAATGGGTGCAAAGCATATGATGCAAGAGCTTAAACATGAGCACAACAATTGCCAAGTATCACATTATCCAAGACATTTTAGAATTACTACATGTAGCATTTTCAATTCCAACCATATAACAATTTAACGAAGAAGAAACTTCGCCATGAACAGTATGAGTAAAGCCTAAGGACATATTTGTCCATATGCAACAGCGGAGCGTGTCTCTCTCCCACAAAGTGAATGCTAGGATCCATTTTATTCAAACAAAAACAAAAACAAACCGACTCTCCAAGTAAAGAACACAAGATGTGACTGAATAAAAATATAGTTTCAGGGGAGGAACCTGATGATGTTGTCGATGAAGAAGGGGATGCCTTGGGCATCCCCAAGCTTAGACGCTTGAGTCTTCTTAAAATATGCAGGGATGAACCACGGGGGCATCCCCAAGCTTAGCTTTCACTCCTCTTGATCATAGTATATCATTCTCCTCTCTTGACCCTTGAAAACTTCCTTCACACCAAACTTCAAGCAAACTCATTAGAGGGTTAGTGCACAATTAATAATTCACACATTCAGAGGTGACACAAACATTCTTTACACTTCTGGACATTGCATAAAGCTACTGGACATTAATGGATCAAAGAAATGAATCCAACATAGCAAAAGAGGCAATGCGAAATAAAAGGCAGAATCTGTCAAAAACAGAACAGTCCGTAAAGACGAATTTAAATCTGGCACAAGACTTGCTCAAATGGAAAAACTCAAAACTAATGAAAGTTGCGTACATATCTGAGGATCACGCTCGTAAATTGGCAGATTTTTTCGAATTTTCTACAGAGAACTGTGCCCAGATTCGTGACAGACAGCAATGCTGTTTCTGCAGCGATCCCAAATATAACATCAATTTTGACATAGAAACTTTACTTGGCACAAAAATATGATAAGGAGAGGTTGCTACAGTAGTAAACAACTTCCAAGACTCAACAAAACAAAAAATTGCTGTAGTAAAAACATGGGTTGTCTCCCATAAGCGCTTTTCTTTAACGCCTTTCAGCTAGGCGCGAAAGTGCAAATCAAGTAACATCAGAGTAGAAGCATCAACATTATTATTTTTCATGCAAACACAACTTGTTGCAGAGGTACTTTAGGTGCTCCATTATCTAAATTCTCTATGGTAGTGCTAGGGGTTTTAGAAATTTTAGGCCTATAATAATTCTTTTGTTTAGGCACTTTAGAGGCGTACATGAATTTTTGCTCTTTACCCACATAAGCTTTCTCACTATACTTGAGAGAAGAAAAGGTTGAACCCAAGGTTCCCATAGCTTTTTCAAGTTCATCAATCCTATTGGTTTGATTATCATGGGCAACACAAGTTCCTAGGACACTAATTCTTTCATCAATTCCTCCTAAGGATTTATCAAGTTCATAAGTTTTGTCAAATAACATTCCCAATTTAGTTTCAACACTTGGAAAATTTTTCTCTATGGTTTCCAATTTTTTCATAACATCTTCAAGAGAGATTTCAATTTTAACTTCATTAACAGGTGGTATTCCAACTAGACTCTCAATGATGCAACTAGCTTCTAAAGCGGGAGTACCTAGGAAATTGCCTCCCGAAAGAGTATCAAGAACATACCTATTCCAACTAGATAAACCAACATAAAAGTTCCTAAGAAGGATAGTGGTGGAGTGTTTCTTGATGCACCTTTGATGAGCATTACTAATTCTATACCAAGCATCTTTAAAACTTTCTCCACCTTGTTGCTTAAAAGAACGAACTTCAACTTCAGGATTACTCATTTTAGTAGTAGTAAAATAAAACAAACTAGATAAAGTAAATGCAAGTAACTAATTTTTTTTGTGTTTTTGATATAGCAAACAAGATAGCAAATAAAGTAAAACTAGCAACTATTTTTTTGTATTTTGATTTAGTGCAGCAAACAAAGTAGTAAATAAAATAAAGCAAGACAAAAACAAAGTAAAGAGATTGAGAAGTGGAGACTCCCCTTGCAGCGTGTCTTGATCTCCCCGGCAACGGCGCGAGAAAAAGAGCTTGATGGCGTGTAACTCACACGTCGTTGGGAACCCCAAGAGGAAGGTATGATGCGCACGGTAGCAAGTTTCCCTCAGAAAGAAACCAAGGTTTAATCGAACCAGTAGGAGCCAAGAAGCACGTTGAAGGTTGATGGTGGCGAAATGTGATGCGGCGCAACAACAGGGATTCCGGCGCCAACGTGGAATCTGCACAACAAAACCAAAGTACTTTGCCCCAACGAAGCAGTGAGGTTGTCAATCTCACCGGCTTGCTGTAACAAAGGATTAAACGTATCGAGTGGAAGATGTTTGCAAAGAAAACAGTAAAACACAATTGCAGTAGTGTATGCTATGTAAAGAATAGGACCGGGGTCCACAGTTCACTAGAAGTGTCTCTCCCATAAGATAAAAGCATGTTGGGTGAACAAATTACAGTCGGGCAATTGACAAATAGAGAAGGGCATAACAATGCATATACATGATATGATAAATATAGTGAGATTTAATTGGGCATTACGACAAAGTACATAGACCGCCATCCAACTGCATCTATGCCTAAAAAGTCCACCTTCAGGTTATCATCCGAACCCCATTCAGTATTAAGTTGCTAAGCAACAGACAATTGCATTAAGTATGGGCGTAATGTAATCGACAACTACATCCTTAGACATAGAATCAATGTTTTATCCCTAGTGGCAACATCACATCACAACCTTAGAACTTTATGTCACTGTCCCAGGTGTCAATGAAGGCATGAACCCACTATCGAGCATAAATACTCCCTCTTGGAGTTAAGAGTACAAACTTGGCCAGAGCCTCTACTAATAACGGAGAGCATGCAAGATCATAAACAACACATAAACAATAGATTGATAATCACCATAACATAGTATTCTCTATCCATCGGATCCCGACAAACACAACATATAGTATTACAGATAGATGATCTTGATCATGTTAGGCAGCTCACAAGATCCAACAATGAAGCACAACAAGGAGAAGACGACCATCTAGCTACTGCTATGGACCCATGGTCCAGGGGTGAACTACTCACTCATCACTCCGAGGCGATCATGGCGATGAAGAGTCCTCGGGAGATGAATCCCCTCTCCGGCAGGGTGCCGGAGGATCTCCTCAATCCCCGAGATGGGATCCGCGGCGGCGGCGTCTGGAAGGTTTTCCGTATCGTGGCTCTCGGTACTGGGGTTTTGCGACGGAGGCTTTAAGTAGGCGGAAGGGTAGGTCGGGGGCTGACGAGGGGCCCACACCATAGGGCGGCGCGGCCCCCCGGCGCGGCCCTATGGTGGCGGCGCCTCGTCGCCCACTCGTTATCTCTTCGGTCTTACGGAAGCTCCGTGCAAAATAGGACCCCGGCGAAGATTTCGTCCAATTCCGAGAATATTTCCTTACTAGGATTTCTGAAACCAAAAACAGCAGAAAACAGCAACTGGCTCTTCGGCATCTTGTTAATAGGTTAGTTCCAGAAAATGCATAAATATGACATATAATGTGCATAAAACATGTAGGTATCATCAATAAAGTAGCATGGAACATAAGAAATTATCGATACGTTGGAGACGTATCATGTGTGCATCCGTGTTAGTACTTGGTTTATGCTATGATCATGATCTCTTCTAGATTGCGAAGTTAATTATTGCTATGATAGTATTGATGTGTATTATTCCTCCTACATAAGCATGAAGGTGACAGTGTGCATGCTACGTTAGTACTTGGTTTAGTCGTATTGATCTATCTTACACTCTAAGGTTATTTAAATATGAACATTGAATTGTGGAGCTTGTTAACTCCGGCATTGAGGGTTCGTGTAATCCTACGCAATGTGTTCATCATCCAACAAGAGAGTGTAGAGTATGCATTTATCTATTCTGTTATGTGATCAATGTTGAGAGTGTCCACTAGTGAAAGTCTAATCCCTAGGCCTTGTTCCTAAATACTGCTATCACTGCTTGTTACTGTTTTACTGAATTACTACTGCTGTGTTGCTACTGCTTGTTTACTTCCTACAATATTACTACCATCAGCACGCCAGCGCTATTTTCTGGCGCCGTACTGCTCATATTCATTCATACCACTTGTATTTCACTATCTCTTCGCCGAACTAGTGCACCTACTAGGTGTGTTGGGGACAAGAGACTTCTTGCTTTGTGGTTGCAGGGTTGCATGAGAGGGATATCTTTGACCTCTTCCTCCTGAGTTTGATAAACCTTGGGTAATCCACTTAAGGGAAACTTGCTGCTGTTCTACAAACCTCTGCTCTTGGAGGCCCAACACTGTCTACAAGAATAGAAACACCCGTAGACATCAGCCGCCAACCAAGACGAGGAGCACATTTTGATCATAGCTTTCTTGTCAGGCCTGTACACGAAGAAGGCCATTGGTCAAAGTGGTGGGTCGGCATCAGGTCGCCGAAAGTGCATGCCGAGGCAACGAATGGAGGGTTACTGCATGCTCTACGCCGACTACTTTGCTGACAATCCATTGCACGATGAGGCTGTTTTTAGGCGTTGTTTCAGGATGAGCCGGAAGCTCTTCCTTAAAATTGTGTATGCCCTTCGAGACTACGGCTCCTACTTCAGAAGCAAGTTGGATTGCACCGACATGGCAGGGTTTTCTGCCCTCCAAAAGTGCATGGTGGCTATGCGGATGTTGGCATATGGAGCTCATGGTGATGTTGTCGATGACTATCTTCGGATGGCGGAGTCCACCGCCCTTGATTGTTTTTACCGGTTCTGCAGGACGGTGATAACAGTGTTCGTGGACATCTACTTGAGATCACCCACTGTGGAAGACACTGCCCGGATCCTCGCTGTCAATGAAGCTTGAGGATTTCCGGGCATGCTTGGAAGCATTGGCTGCATGCATTAGAAATGGAAGAACTGTCTGTTTGCCTGGCATAGAATGTACAAGGGTCACAAAAAAGGCTGCACTGTGATACTTGAGGCAGTGGCTACCCATGATCTCTCGATTTGGCACTCCTTCTTTGGTATGCCGGGATCCAACAACGACATCAATGTCTTGCAGTGTCCGCCGATCTTCTCCAATCTTGTTGAGGGTCATGCTCCTACGGTTCACTTTGTGATCAATGGTCGGCACTACAACAAGGGATACTATCTTGCAGACAGTATCTATCCAAAGAGGGCAATATTTGTGAAGACTATCTCAAGCCCCATCCTTCCGAAGAAGGCGGAGTTTGTCAAGGAACAAGAAGGTTGCCGAAAGGACGTCGAGCATGCATTTGGTGTCCTCCAGCAGAGATTTGTTGTAGTCTGGTTCCCCGCTATAACTTGGTCCAAAGATTAGATGTGGGGGGTGATGAACTGTTGTGTATGCTTACATAACATGATTATTGAGAATGAACGAAAGTATCCAGTTTCTCTGAGCGAGCAAGCTGCACCATATGACAGAGAGGGTCCTCTTGCACAGCCTAATCACCAGGTGCCGACATCGTGGACTTCGTTCATCGCTATGCGTTAGGAGATTCGAGACTCGGCAATGCATCAACGGCTGCAGGATGATCTGGTCGAACACATATAGAGACTTCGAGGCAATACCAACTAGTTTCCATTTGATCTGTTTCAGAACTTGTTAAATTATTTTATTTACTTTATTGAACTGTAACGTTTATTTGTAAAAATAGGCTAAATGTTGCAAAAAAAAATCAAATACGCTGAACTGTGAGTTTATTTGTGAAAATAAAGCCAAATAGGCCGTTCGTCGGGTGCCTAGCTGGGAGGACGGCTGGAAGTTTGGTGTTTCCCATGCCAAACTTTCGTCCAATCCGACGTTAATTCACCCCGGATTTGATCGTGGGGAGCGCCAACGGCTGGAGGTGATGTAAGCAAGTTATACATATGAGTCCGCATAAGCATATGTGATGTTGAGCAGCCGTCAATCACCAAGCTCATATACAGTTGGTAAATTTGTCTGATTGTTTCAAATCGAGCGCCAAAGATTGATCATCCGTACGTTCTGCAATAGTGCTTATGCATCGATAACAGTTCGAATATCTAGATGAAGTGCCATTATTTTTATATTTTTAATTGCTAATCTGTAGCATTTTAGACTTGTAAATAAATTGATTTGAAAATTTATAAAACTATGCTGTCGGGAAACTTACTGTTTAGCCTTAAAAAAAAGTGTCATGGTTGATTCGGGAAAAAACACGTAACACTTTTGTTTTACGGATAGTGTGCACGAATACAGATTCAAACAATATTTTGCTAAATAATAATACGACACTCAAATTACAACTGTTTGTCGCTTTTTTTTGAACTTTACATGTCATATTTATTTAATACATTGTTGCATCCAAAAACTAATTAAATAGAAACATGCTTAGGCCTACTTCTATTCAGCTTCTAAAAGGAATTCTTTGAGAAGCTACCCTCTCTCAGCTTCTCCCAGACGCTCGTCTCCGAACTTTTTTAAGTTTCTAAATTAGTATTGGAAAAACTATTTTAGAAGTTTAAACAAGTTTGAGAGACGTGCTTCTGAGAGAAGCCGAGGGAGGCTATCGTTTGGGAGAAGCCATCCTAGAAGCCGAAAAGAAGCCCCCCTTATACGGTTATTTCTAAAAAAACAATTTCCAATGTCAAATTTCCGACAACAAGCAAAACCAAAGGAAACTAAACTAGAAGTAGTTCATAATTTATAATTTTTCCTAAGATATATGCCTTGTTTCCTGAAACAAAATGATTTCTATCGTGCCATTTTGCGGCTTGAACTATACTAAGGGCTTTGAAAATCTTACTAATTGTTTTCACAAACCTCATTGGGAGCACACGGGGTTTCCGGTTTCCGCAATATCGTTAAGATGAAGAGTTTATCCAGTTACTGAGGTAAACTATAGACCCAAAAAAATCTAACATAGCACGGTTATTTGAGGGAAAACAAGTCGAAGACGAGGAAATAATTACCTATGGCTTTGGATGCATGTGTCAAAATTAATAATAATTTATTACTAAACCATCTATAGTGAAGATTCAATATAAGTTCTTGTACAATATAAGTTTTTCTGAGGGAAGATTCAATATAAGTTGTAGTTGTTGTATGTTAGAATTAATTGGTAACTATTCAGGAGTGTCTTGAATATGCCAGAGAGTCTTAGTTCATCACTATTCTAGGCCAAGATAACCGGTTTTGTCTCATTCTCAACAACAACGTAGACCTCCATAACCTCTGGAACACTATATGATTATCAACAAAGAATTAATCTTGTTTGTTTAAAATGCATGCATATCTTCTGTCCAAACTAGCGTGGTAATATATGTATATTAGAACTTGGAAGTACGTACATCGTCAAGAGTTGTATTTGGATCATGAGAATCTAAGTAAGCTCTTGAAAACCAAAGTAAGTATGTATTATCATGACACCATATGGTAGAATGGAACCAGTTGGATACCAAAGAAAGATAACTTCTTTGTGGTTTTATAATGTGAATTTTCAAACAATATATCTATGCCGGTTTGGAGCTGCTGGTTCCCCCAAAAAAGGTAAAGTAATTGCTTTGAACATCTTGCTTAGTTACAAAAGAAATATATAATCTCTAGCATGTAGTGGCCCAACAATGGCACACGTATGATCAATTTCTATAACTATAAGTATCTCCGATGATACAGATTGCTCGAGTTACAAAGAATTTTAAGCTGACTAGGTGCAGGTTAGATTTTAGGCTGTAAAGTGAAAAAAAACACAGGTTGTATTGTAATACTAAGTATAGTTGGACATATCAAAACAGCAAACAATATTTTTTTTTAAATTACTGATTTTTTCCAGAAGATAGTTCAACCCTTAAGGAGTGTGATTTATGGCCAAACCAAAATCCAGCGCATAGACCCGTTTATTTCAATATAACCATTTTGAATTGATATGCTTGCATATAGTAGATTGGTACGCAAATTGATGTTTTATGCAAGGATCAAAATGAATTTTTATGCATAAATGATAAAAAAGATTGTACTCTTAGGAAAAGATATTTACCAAATTTCATTAAGAACCACGTAGAACTAGGGCTCTCATACATATTTAAGGTTCTCATGAAGAGATACCAAATAATGCTAACAAACAACAACTATGACTTATATTGAGTTAGAACCTGGGTTGGGTCTAAGTTGAACAATTGATGGTGTACTAATAGACTATAACTAAAATGTACCGATGCACCCGAAGTCATAGTTAATTAAGCATATAATTGCATTGCTTAGGTCAAAAAGTAAGATGTTGTCGCGTTAATTTTGTAAGAAATATAATTTATCTACGGAATGTCATGGTAGCCAACAACTAAGTAGAAACTTTATTACCGGTTATTATTTTATAGCTACTAGCCTTAAGTAGAAGCCAACCAAGTTGAATTAAATCCACTTCATAATTACTTAATTAAACCAAAATATATGATTTCCATGTGAATCATGGCAATTAAAAGTAAAAAAAACAAACACAAGGCAATTTGGGGGTACTTATATTGTACTAAGCTGGCTGAAAATGCTCTACATCCCGAGTAATTCAACGACTAAACCATGGTATCTTCATTTCTAAAATTATGTCTATCTAAAAGAAAGTATAGGCTCACAAAAGATTTAATAGTTGGTTTGCAAGGTAGGTAGTCTAAGCTAGTCCCACACAATAACAACCAGGCTAGTAGAATTACAGTAGTTTGAAAGGCGTAAATAATTTCGTGGGAACTTGGATAACAAAAATCACAAAACATTAATAACCATTAAGTATTTTGATGGCCAAATATAATCCAACATAGAGCCTATATGTTCAAATATCACCATTAGTTTCGGAGTGGCTGGATTAGCTACAATTAGTGTTATATTATTTTTTTGTGCCGCGGACCATGTAGGAGAACTGCATGCATGCACCTACCCGGTGTGATGGACTCCCATGGGGTGGCACTGGCACGAGGACATTGTCGACGACATGTCTGTCAAGAACTATGCCGATCTGTGTTCTGAAGCCGGCGGTTGATGGCGATGACATCTTTTGAAGCAAGTGCGTCAGATGCATGCTGGGGGCCGGGTAGATCAGATGTGTCCTCCTGCTTCGTCATAGGGTGACTGTGTGATGCCCCTATAAATAACCGGTAGGGCATTTGTTTGTGTTTTTAGGGCATGAGGCCCTAACGTCATGTTCTTCACTCATTGTTAGGTTTATAGCTGATGAGTGATGGCTTCGGGTTGTGTGATATATGTTCTTAGCAGATCTTTGTTGAAGAAAATCTAAATAAAGGTTGTATGCACCTTTTCGATGCAGAGCTCGGGGGTCTCAGCCTTCATTTAGAAAAAGAAAAAAAGAACTGCATGCATGTAATATGTTAACCAGGAAAGAAGCAGACTAAAGGGTAGTCTGAGAACCAAACGGTTCAACTTGCAAAGACAAATATTTCGGAAGTTGATGTGAATAAAAAGGCACTATATAAATATTCTTCAACAGAAAAAAGACCTGGTTTTATTGAGGTCCATGACAATTGAGGTTCGGTCATGTAAAATAGTATGATGAAGTTACCTAATAATTATATAGTAAATTTCTGTTGTTGCTACTCTTGTTGCCGGTGCTCCATTAAGATTTGTGCCGAACCTGTGTTGGAACTGACCTCCAGTGTAGTGAATTGCTAATAGATCGACACCCTTTCGGATTAGTGGATCGTTTCTAATATGCAGAGGCACGGTGAGACTATAATTCTTTGCAAAAGTTGTGTTTTAAATATGTGTGACTCTTGGGAGCTTTGGAGCATCCTATTCCTTAAGAAATGATATGTCGTTGTAAAAGAGAGGTATTACCTACACGTACAAGTGGAACAAGATAATTGCACATATGGATCGATCAGGAACTGCTATGTCAAATCCAAACATTTAAACCACCTGAACATATGCGTAATAATCCCGGAAAAAAATAAAAGGATCGTGGGTTCGGGTGAAGCTGCCATTACCTGGACAAATAATGATCCACAAATTGGCAGTACTAAGACTAGAGAGTTTGGTTATGTGTTTAGTGAATAAGCCGAAAGAATAATAAATTTAAAAACAACCGAAGCATAGGGCATACTACTGGGACGCAATGGGTTTTGTCTTACTAAGAAGGATCAAACACGCCCGAATTATGTTGAATATATAAACAATTCTCCGCTATATTTAAAGCAAAAAATAAACTAGATGCAACATGGCAATTCACAATAATATTTAGCTGACATTTTTCCAATAAAAAATTGTAACATCGATTGATGCAGAGACTGGGTTATCCTACTTTGAAAAAAATAGATATGCAACATTGCATGTTAGGTAAATCGTGGCATATCTATCTCAGTTGCTAGTACTAACAAAGTAAAGACAATCTCTAATGCTTGGGATAAGAGGACATATGTAATAGACATTTCTATTTTCGTGCCCTCTGGTTCTTAGTTGTGCGCAGTTTTCCCCAGCCACTTAGTTTTTCCTCAGTTTTGCCCAAGCCCTTGTCTGAAACCCTCACAAGGAGCTCGGACGGGAGGAATACCGTTTAGTTGATCGTTGGTTGGTGCTGAAAAGTGGGGCCGCTGTTGGTGCCCCGTAGTGGACACGTCTCCACTTATCCAGATCATCGTGGGACCCATAATTTGTCCACGTTAGCGTGCCAGACCTACAGCTTACCCAGGTGACCGCTGCAAAATGGGAGCCCAAGCCAGCCCCGCGCCCGTGCCCATGTCATTGCCTCCCCTTTCTTTCCTCGCGTCCCATTGTTCTTCTTCTCCGCCAGCGGCAGCCCTTCTCCGGCAGGCGGGTGATGTCTAGTTTCTCTTCGACCTCCCGTTCTTCATGGCCGCAGTATGGACCCGTGCCTTTGACAAGATGCCCTGACTGCCCACGCCAGGAGCGGTCGATCTGTAAGACGAACGACAACGGCAATCGTGGACGTGAGTTCCTTGCATGCGAGAGCTTGCCATATAGAGAGGGGATAAGGTTAGATCTCGCTCCAATTGCTCTGTTTTCTCTCGATTTTCTTGTTATTCCTCGAATTTGGGATTTAGGGTTCACGTTGTTGTTTTCAGATCCTGAAGAAATGCAGGCATTTCGAGTGGATCGATGTGTACGTTCAGAGGCTTCAATTGCAGGAATCAATTGGTGCTATTGGGGAGCGCAATTTGGGAGGGGGGACTTGCTGTAGAGAATGCGGCGGAGAGAGGAGCCATTCCGATTATGCCTAATGCTCCTAATGCAGAACTGGTGGAAGTGAAGGGAGAACTGAAGAAAATGAACAAGCAGTTAAGGCAGGTGATCGAGTTGAAGAAGCAAGCTAATCTGATGGCTGGTTGTTTTTTTGTTGTATAATTGCGATCGGATTCTTATCATTGCTCATCATGCGCTAGAAGTTGTTACAAGGGATCCCTTGTTATAAATCCATTATTCAGTTACATATACTTGTAGTTGTATTCAAAGTTAGTGTGTGCATTCACCGAAATTACCAAAAAAAAAACGTGTTAGGAAATATAGGAATGCTAAAGATAGTTGATAAGTGTTAGAGGGGTGTGATACATCTCCAACGTATCTATAATTTCTTATGTTCCATGCTACTTTATTGATGATATCTACATGTTTTATGCATACTTTATGTCATATTTATGCGTTTTCCGGAACTAACCTATTGACAAGATGCCGAAGTGCCAGTTCCTGTTTTCTGCTATTTTTGGTTTCAGAAATCCTAGTAAGGAAATATTCTTGGAATCGGACGAAATCAACACCGAAGATCTTAGAATCCCCGGGAGCTTCTAGAACACCCGAGAACCGTCAGAGAGGGGCCACAGGGGGCCCACACATGGTGGCGGCGCGGCCCAGGAGGGTGATACGTCTCCGACGTATCGATAATTTCTTATGTTTCATGCTACATTATTGATGATATCTACATGTTTTATACACATTATATGTCGTATTTACGCATTTTCCGGCACTAACCTATTAACAAGATGCCGAAAGCGAGCTGTTTTCGCTGTTTTTGGTTTCAGAAATCCTAGTAAGGAAATATTCTCGGGTGGAAGAAATCAACGCCCAGGGTCCTATTTTTGCACGAAGCTTCAGAAGACCGAAGGGAAGGAAGTGGGGCCACGAGGCGCCGCCACAACGGCGGCGCGGCCTGGCTTGGCCGCGCGCCCTGGTGTGTGGGGCCTCGTGTGGCCCCCGGTGCCCTTCCGCCTACTTAAAGTCTTCGTCGCGAAACCCTCTGTGCGAGAGCCACGATACGGAAAACCTTCCGGAGCGCCGCCGCGAATCCCATCTTGGGGGATTGATCGCCTCCCACCCTGCCGGAGGAGGAATCATCTCCTGGAGGACTCTTCATCGCCATGATCGCCTCCGGAGTGATGAGTGAGTAGTTCACCCCTGGACTATGGGTCCATAGCAGTAGCTAGATGGTCGTCTTCTCCTTATGTGCTTCATTGTTGGATCTTGTGAGCTGCCTAACATGATCAAGATCATCTATCTGTAATACTATATGTTGTGTTTGTCGGGATCCGATGGATAGAGAATACTATGTTATGGTGATTATCAATCTATTACCTATGTGTTGTTTAAGATCTTGCATGCTCTCCGTTATTAGTAGAGGCTCTGGCCAAGTTTTTGCTCTTAACTCCAAGAGGGAGTATTTATGCTCGATAGTGGGTTCATGCCTCCATTAAATCTGGGACAGTGACAGAAAGTTCTAAGGTTGTGGATGTCTTTGCCACTAGGGATAAAACATTGATGCTATGTCTAAGGATGTAGTTGTTGATTACATTACGCACCATACTTAATGCAATTGTCTGTTGCTTGTAACTTAATACTGGAAGGGGTTCGGATGATAACCAAGGTGGACTTTTTAGGCATAGATGCATGGATAGCGGTCTATGTACTTTGTCGTAATGCCCAATTAAATCTCACTATATTTATCATATCATGTATGTGCATTGTTATGCCCTTTTCTATTTGTCAATTGCCCGACTGTAATTTGTTCACCCAACATGCTTTAATCTTATGGGAGAGACACCTCTAGTGAACTGTGGACCCCGGTCCTATTCTTTACATCGCATACAATCTACTGCAATACTTGTTTTACTATTTTCTTCGCAAACAATCATCTTCCACACAATACGGTTAATCCTTTGTTACAGCAAGCCGGTGAGATTGACAACCTCACTGTTTCGTTGGGGCAAAGTACTTTGGTTGTGTTGTGCAGGTTCCCGGAATCCTGGTGTTGCGCCGCATCAATTTCGCCACCATCAACCTTTAACGTGCTTCTTGACTCTACTGGTCCGATTAAACCTTGGTTTCTTCTTGGGAAACTTGTCACCGTGCGCATCATACCTTCCTCTTGGGGTTCCCAATGGACGTGTACATCTCGCGCATCAGGCGCGCCGCCCTAGTGTCGGTGGCCCAGGACCTACGACCTTGCCCTTTCGCCTATATAAGGTCCCTGACCTAAAACCCCGAGAAGAATAAGCCACGGTGCGAAAAGTTCCGAGCCGCCGCCATCGCGAAGCCAAGATCGGGGGACAGGAGTCTTTGTTCCGGCACGCCGCCGGGACGGGAAGTGCCCCGGAAGGCTCCTCCATCGACACCACCGCCATCTTCATCACCGCTGCTGCTCCCATGAGGAGGGAGTAGTTCTCCATCGAGGCTCGGGGCTGTACCGGTAGCTATGTGGTTCATCTCTCTCCTATGTACTTCAATACAATAATCTCATGAGCTGCCTTACATGATTGAGATTCATATGATGATGCTTGTAATCTAGATGTCATTATGCTAGTCAAGTGGGTTTTACTTATGTGATCTCCGGAGACTCCTTGTCCCACGTGTGTAAAGGTGACGGTGTGTGCACCGTGTGGGTCTCTTAGGCTATATTTCACAGAATACTTATTCACTGTTATGAATGGCATAGTGAAGTGCTTATTTATATCCCTTTATGATTGCAATGTGCTTTGTATCGCTATTTATCTATGTGCTACTCATTTGATGTTATTAAAGTAGTCTATTCCTCCTGCATGGTGTAATGGTGACAGTGTGTGCATCGTGTAGTTTTTGTCGTAGATTATGATCATAATCTCTTGTAGGTTATGGAGTTGATTATCGCTATGATAGTATTGATGTGATCTATCTCCTTCGTAGTGTGATGGTGACAGTGTGCATGCTATGTTAGTACTTGGTTTATTTTGCAAAGATCTATTATACTCTAAGGTTACCTAAACATGAATATCGAATGTTGTGGCGCTTGTTAACTCCGGCATTGAGGGTTCGTGTAATCCTACACAATTAGTGGTGTTCATCATCCAACAAGAGTATATGTAGCACAAAGGAAGAGAACTTATTTATTATGTGATCAATGTTGAGAGTGTCCACTAGTGAAAGTATGATCCCTAGGCCTTGTTTCCACCATAAAGAATTGCTTCCCACGCCAGCAAGCTATTTTCTGGCGCCGCTTGTTTACTGTTTTACTGCATCTTTACTTTCGCAATATTACCACCATCTATACCTGCGTTTTACTATCTCTTCGCCGAACTAGTGCACTTATACATCTGACAAGTGTATTAGGTGTGTTGGGGACACAAGAGACTTCTTGTATCGTGATTGCAGGGTTGCTTGAGAGGGATATCTTTGACCTCTTCCTCCCCAGTTTGATAAACCTTGGGTGATCCACTTAAGTGAAAACTTGATGCTGTTCTACAAACCTCTGCTCTTGGAGGCCCAACACTGTCTACAAGAATAGAAGCACCCGTAGACATCAAGCTATTTTCGGCGCCGTTGCCGGGAGGAAAGGTAAAAGGTACTCACACTCCGGATCTCGGCTACTAAGCTATTTTCCGCCGTTGTAAGTACTCGAAGCTATTTCCTTTAGACTCTGCAACTGCATCTTTTGGTTTCTTGTTTACACTAGTTAGGCATAATGGACAACAATGAGCTTCTTATTCTATTTCCTGAGTTAAGACATGGATTGTTTGCTGCGAAAATTAAAAAACCTATGGAATCTTATTTGCATGCTAGTAGCAATGATATTAGTATGAACGCTTTGAACACCATTGTTGTTAATGATATGGAAAATTCTAAGCTTGGGGAAGCTGGTTTTGATGAGCATGATATTTTTAGTCCCCCAAGCATTGAGGAGAAAATTTTCTTTGATGATACTTTGCCTCCTATTTATGATGATTATAATGATAGTGGTCTTTTGGTGCCGCCTACTATGGAGAGTAAATTTTATTATGATTATACTATGCCTCCTACACTTGATGAGAATGATAATGATAGCTACTTTGTTGAATTTGCTCCCACTACAACTAATAAAATTGATTATGCTTATGTGGAGAGTAATAATATTATGCATATGGCTCATGACAAGAATGTTATATGTGATAATTATATTGTTGAGTTTGTTCATGATGCTACTGAAAGTTATTATGAGAGAGGGAAACATGGTTATATGCATCTTAATAATATTAAGTTTCCCTCTTTATGTTGAGAATCTTGAAATTGCGCTTGTGTTGCTATTCTATGCTTGCCACTTTGTTCTTCATGAATTTATTTGTGTACAAGATTCCTTTCCATAGGAAGTTGGTTAGGCTTAAATGAGTTTTGAATTTTCTTCTTGATGCTCTCTTTTGCTTCAACTCTTCTTTCTTGCGAGAGTATCTTTGAAATTACTGAGCCCATCTTAATGGCTATAAAGAAAGAACTTCTTGGGAGATAACCCATGTGTTTATTTTACTACAACAATTTTTGTTTTGTTGAGTCTTGGAAGTTATTTACCTACTGTAGCAACCTCTCCTTATCATGTTTTTGTGTCAAGTAAAGTCTCTATGGTAAAGTTGATGCTAGATTTGGATTGCTGCGCAGAAACAGCATTGCTGTCTGTAACTAATTTGAGCAGAAGTCTCTGTAACAAAATCAAACAAATCTGCAAATTTACGTGTGTGATCCTCAGATATGTACGCAACTTTCATTAGTTTTGAGTTTTTCCGTTTGAGCAAGTTAAGTGCCCCTTTCAGAATCATCTTTACGGACTGTTGTTTTGACAGATTCTGCCTTTTATTTCGCATTGCCGCTTTTGCTTTGTTGAATGGGTTTCTTTGTTCCATTAACTTTCAGAAGTTTGTGTCCAGAAGTGTTAAGAATGATTGTGTCACCTCTGAACATGTGAATTTTTATTATGCACTAACCCTCTAATGAGTTTGCTTGAAGTTTGGTGTGGCGAAGTTTTCAAGTGTCAATAGAAGAGGGTGATATAATGTGATCGAGAAGAGTGAAAGGTCTAAGCTTTGACAGTGGTCCATCCCTGCATAATTTAAGAAGATTCAAGCATCTAAGCTTGGGGATACCCAAGGCATCCTCTTCTTCATCGACAACTTATCAGGTTTCTTCTAGTGAAACTATATTTTTATTCCGTCACATTTTATGTACTTTACTTGGAGCGTCTGTGTGCTTTTATTTTCGTTTTGTTATTTTCATTCTCTGAATAAGTTCATCCTTGTGTGGGAGAGAGACACGCTCCGCTTTTTCATATGAACACTAGGGTTCTTCATTCATGCCTTTAATGTTCAAGGGCGAAAGTTGATCGCTTCACTTGTTGTTATATGGTTGGAAACAGAAAATGCTACATGTAGTAATTGGTAAAATGTCTTGGATAATGTGATACTTGGCAATTGTTGTGCTCATGTTTAAGCTCTTGCATCATATACTTTGCACCTATTAATGAAGAAATACATAGAGCTTGCTAAAATTTGGTTTGCGTAATTGGTCTCTCTAAAGTCTAGATAATTTCTAGTATTGAGTTTTGAACAACAAGGAAGGCGGTGTAGAGTCTTATAATGTTTACAATATGTCTTTTATGTGAGTTTTGCTGCACCGGTTCATCCTTGTGTTTGTTTGAAATAACCTTGCTAGCCTAAACCTTGTATCGAGAGGGAATACTTCTCATGCATCCAAAATCCTTGAGCCAACCACTATGCCATTTGTGTCCACCATACCTACCTACTACATGGTATTTCTCCGCCATTCCAAAGTAAATTGCTTGAGTGCTACCTTTAAAATTTCCATTCTCTACCTTTACAATATATAGCTCATGGGACAAATAGCTTAAAAACTATTGTGGTGATGAATATGTAGTTATGTGTCTTAATTCTTATAAGTTGCTTGTTGAGCGGTAACCATGTTTTGGGGACGCCATCAACTTTACCTTTGTTGGATATCATGTGAGATGCTATGCATGTTCGTCTTGTCTGAAGTAAGTGCGATTTCATGATCAAATGGTTTGAGTATGCATATGTTAGAGAAGAACATTGGGCCGCTAACTAAAGCCATGTATCATGGTGGAAGTTTCAGTTTTGGACATACAACCTCAATCTCTTATGAGAATATTAACTGTTGTTGAATGCTTAAGCATTAAAAGAGGAGTCCATTATCTGTTGTCTATGTTGTCCCGGTATGGATGTCTAAGTTGAGAATAATAAAAGCGAGAAATCCAATGCGTGCTTTCTCCTTAGACACTTGTACAGGCGGCATAGAGGTACCCCTTTGTGACACTTGGTTGAAACATATGTTATGCGATGATAATCCGTGTCTTCCGAGCTAAGTAGGACAAGGTGCGAGCACTATTAGTACTCTATGCATGAGACATGCAACTTGTAGGAAATATTATGCATAGCACATATGAATTATTACTACCGTTGACAAAATTGTTTCTTGTTTTCAAAATCAAAGCTCTAGCACAATATAGCAATCAATGCTTCCCTCTGCGAAGGGCCATTCTTTTACTTTATTGTTGAGTCAGTTCACCTATCTCTCTCCACCTCAAGAAGCAAACACTTGTGTGAGAACTGTGCATTGATTCCTACATACTTGCATATTGCACTTGTAATATTACTTTACATTGACAATATCCATGAGATATACATGTTATAAGTTGAAAGCAACCGCTGAAACTTAATCTTCCTTTGTGTTGCTTCAATACCTCTACTTTGAATTATTGCTTTACGAGCTAACTCTTATGCAAGACTTATTGATGCTTGTCTTGAAACTACTATTCATGAAAAGTCTTTGCTTTATGATTCATTTGTTTACTCATGTCATTACCATTGTTTTTGATCGCTGCATTCATTACATATGCTTACAATAGTATGATCAGGTTATGATGGCATGTCACTTAAGAAATTATCATTGTTATCGTTTACCTACTCGAGGACGAGTAGGAACTAAGCTTGGATGATACGTCTCCAACGTATCTATAATTTCTTATGTTCCATGCTACTTTATTGATGATATCTACATGTTTTATGCATACTTTATGTCATATTTATGCGTTTTCCGGAACGAACCTATTGACAAGATGCCGAAGTGCCAGTTCCTGTTTTCTGCTGTTTTTGGTTTCAGAAATCCTAGTAAGGAAATATTCTCGGAATCGGAAAAAATCAACACCGAAGATCTTAGAATCCCCGGAGCTTCCGAACACCCGAGAACCGTGAGAGAGGGGCCACGAGGGGCCACACATGGTGGCGGCGCGCGCCCAGGAGGGGGCGCGCCGCCCTAGTGTCTGGTGGCCCCTGCCCTCCGACCTTGCCCTTTCGCCTATCTAAGGTCCCTGACCTAAAACCCCGAGAAGAATAAGCCACGGTACGAGAAAAGTTCCAGCCGCCGCCATCGCGAAGCCAAGATCGGGGGACAGAGTCTCTGTTCCGACACGCCGCGGGACGGGAAGTGCCCGGAAGGCTCCTCCATCGAAACCACCGCCATCTTCATCACCGCTGCTGCTCCCATGAGGAGGGAGTAGTTCTCCATCGAGGCTCGGGGCTGTACCGGTAGCTATGTGGTTCATCTCTCTCCTATGTACTTCAATACAATAATCTCATGAGCTGCCTTACATGATTGAGATTCATATGATGATGCTTGTAATCTAGATGTCATTATGCTAGTCAAGTGGGTTTTACTTATGTGATCTCTAGAGACTCCTTGTCCCACGTGTGTAAAGGTGACAGTGTGTGCACCGTGTGGGTCTCTTAGGCTATATTTCTGAATACTTATTCACTGTTATGAATGGCATAGTGAAGTGCTTATTTATATCCTTTATGATTGCAATGTGCTTTGTATCGCTATTTATCTATGTGCTACTCATGTGATGTTATTAAATTAGTCTATTCCTCCTGCATGGTGTAATGGTGACAGTGTGTGCATCGTGTAGTTCTTGTCGTAGATTATGATCATAATCTCTTGTAGGTTATGGAGTTGATTATCGCTATGATAGTATTGATGTGATCTATGCCTCCTTCGTAGTGTGATGGTGACGTGTGCATGCTATGTTAGTACTTGGTTTATTTTGCAAAGATCTATTATACTCTAAGGTTACTTAAACATGAATATCGAATGTTGTGGCGCTTGTTAACTCCGGCATTGAGGGTTCGTGTAATCCTACACAATTAGTGGTGTTCATCATCCAACAAGAGTATATGTAGCACAAAGGAAGAGAACTTATTTATTATGTGATCAATGTTGAGTGTCCACTAGTGAAAGTATGATCCCTAGACCTTGTTTCCACCATAAAGAATTGCTTCCCACGCTAGCTATTTTTGGCGCCGCTTGTTTTTGCTTTCTTTGCATCTTTACTTTCTGCAATATTACCACCATCTATACCACCTGCGTTTACTATCTCTTCGAACTAGTGCACTTATACATCGACAAGTGTATTAGGTGTGTTGGGGACACAAGAGACTTCTTGTATCGTGATTGCAGGGTTGCTTGAGAAGGATATCTTTGACCTCTTCCTCCCCGAGTTCGATAAACCTTGGGTGATCCACTTAAGGAAAACTTGCTGCCCATTACAAACTCACTCTTGGAGGCCCAACACTGTCTACAAGAATAGAAGCACCGGTAGACATCAGGGTGACAAATAATGCATTCCCCAAAATCCCACAAATATGTATGTCTCATGTTTATACCAAAATTATACCACTTTTTGGACGTTTCAAATAACCAAAACTATATCCCAAACTATATTCCCTAAAAGAATAGGAAGCTAAAGAAAGATGATAATTGTTAGAGGGGTGATAAATAATCCATTCACCGAAATCCCCCAAATATGCCAAATATGTATGTCTCATGTTTCTACCAAAATTATACCACTTTTGGGCCGCTTCAAATTACCAAAACTATATTCCCTAAAAGAAAATGAATGCTAAAGATAGTTGATAATTGTTAGAGGGGTGATAAATAATCCATTCACCGAAATCCCTCAAATATGTATGCCTCATGTTTATACCAAAATTATACCACTTTTGGGCCATTTCAAATTACCAGAACTATATTCCCTAAAAGAAAAGGAATGCTAAAGAGAGTTGATAATTGTTAGAAGGGTG
Organism: Lolium multiflorum; assembly: GCA_030979885.1. Lineage (NCBI taxonomy): Eukaryota > Viridiplantae > Streptophyta > Magnoliopsida > Poales > Poaceae > Lolium > Lolium multiflorum. The sequence goes on along the minus strand of CM061747.1, from coordinate 31,388,540 downwards.
AAAAATAATGCATTCACCGAAATCCTCAAATATGTATGTCTCTTGTTTACACCAAGATTATACCATTTTTTAGTTTATATTAACATTTTTAGATCGTGGAAAAAATGCATAAATAGAGGGAATATAGTTACATGGCAAACTCGTTATTGCACATAAATAGAGGGGTGACACTGCCCACCGACAGAGAGAGAAAGGGATGGCCACGAAGAGATAGAGAGGGGTGGCCACGAAGAGACGGAGAGGGGTATAATGCACGTTAGATCAGTGGATCAACGGTTGGTGGAGTCAATCCGTGTGACAACGGCTCAACCAATTGATACGTCTCCAACGTATCGATAATTTCTTATGTTCCATGCTACTTTATTGATGATACCTACATGTTTTATGCACATTATATGTCGTATTTACGCATTTTCTGGAACTAACCTATTAACAAGATGCCGAAGTGCCAGTTCCTTTCTGCTGTTTTTGGTTTCAGAAATCCTAGTAACGAAATATTCTCGAATCGGACGAAATCAACGCCCAGGTTCCTATTTTTCCACGGCTTCGAACACCGGGAAGGACCGAGGGGGCCACAGGCCCACCAGGAGGGTGCCGGCGCGGCCTAGGGTTGCCCGCGCCGCCTTCCCTCGCCGCCTCTTCGACCTTCCGACGCCGCCTCTTCGCCTATATAAGGTCCCTGACCTAAACCCGGAGGAAGGCCACGATACGAGAAAGTTCCCGCCATCATCGAAGCCAAGATCTGGGGACGAGTCTCGTTCACCCCCGGACGGGGAAGTGCCCCGAAGGCTTCTCCATCGACACCGCTGCCATCTCCACCGCCATCTTCATCACCGCTGCTGCTCCCATGAGGAGGAGTAGTTCTCCATCGAGGGGCTGTACCGGTAGCTATGTGGTTAATCTCTCTCCTATGTGCTTCAATACAATAGTCTCATGAGCTGCCTTACATGATTGAGATTCATATGATGATGCTTGTAATCTAGATGTCATTATGCTAGTCAAGTGGGTTTTACTTATGTGATCTCCGGAGACTCCTTGTCCCACGTGTGTAAAGGTGACAGTGTGTGCACCGTGTGGGTCTCTTAGGCTATATTTCACGAAGTACTTATTCATTGTTGAAGAGCGTAGTGAAGTGCTTATCTATATCTCTTGATGATTGCAATGTGCATCGTATCACAATTTATCTATGTGCTACTCTAGTGATGTGTTATTAAAGTAGTTTTATTCCTCCTGCATGTGTGCAAAGGTGACAGTGCGTGCACCGTGTTAGTACTTGGTTTATGCTATGATCATGATCTCTTGAAGATTGCGAAGTTAACTATTGCTATGATAATATTGATGTGATCTATTCCTCCTACATATGCATGAAGGTGACAGTGTGCATGCTATGCTAGTACTTGGTTTAGTCTTTTGATCTATCTTACACTTAAGGTTACTTAAACATGAGCATTATTGTGGAGCTTGTTAACTCCGGCATTGAGGGTTCGTGTAATCCTACGCAATGTGTTCATCATCCAACAAAAGTGTAGAGTATGCATTTATCTATTCTGTTATGTGATCAATGTTGAGAGTGTCCACTAGTGAAAGTGTAATCCTAGGCCTTGTTCTAAATACTGCTATCTCTACTTGTTACTTTTAACTGCTACTTTGTTGTGTTACTACTGCTGCAATACTACCACCATCAACTACACGCCAGCAAGCTTTTCTGGCACCGTTGCTACTGCTCATATATATTCATACCACCTGTATTTCACTATCTCTTCGCCGAACTAGTGCACCTATTTGGTGTGTTGGGGACACAAGAGACTTCTTGCTTTGTGGTTGCGGGTTGCATGAGAGGGATATCTTTGACCTCTTCCTCCCTGAGTTCGATAAACCTTGGGTGATCCACTTAAGGAAAACTTGCTGCTGTTCTACAAACCTCGCACTTGGAGGCCCAACACTGTCTACAGGAAAGGAGGGAACGTAGACATCAAGCACTTTTCTGGCGCCGTTGCGGGGAGGAAAGGTAAAAGGTACTCACACTCCGGATCTCGGCTACTAAGCTATTTCCCGGCGCCATTGTAAGTACTCAAAGCTATTTCCTTTAGACTCTGCAATTGCGACATTTGGTTTCTTGTTTACACTAGTTAGGCATAATGGAAAACAACAAAAATATGAGAGATCTTTATGAACTTTATCTTGAATTAGGACATGATGTGTTTGAAGAGAGAATTAAAAAACCCATGGAACTTTATATGCATGCTAATGGGAATGTTATTACTATGAATGCTTTGAACACCATTGTTGCTAATGCTATGGAAAATTCTAAGCTTGGGGAAGCTGGCTTTGATGAGCATGATATTTTTAGTCCCCCGGGCAATGAGGAGGAAATTTACTTTGATGATACTTTGCCTCCCATTTATGATGATTATAATGATAGTAGTCTTTTGTTACCACCTGTTATGGAGGATAAATCTGATTATGATTACAATATACCTCCTATATTTGATAGCTACTTTGTTGAATTTGCTCCCACTACAATTAATAAAATTGATTATGCTTATGTTGGGAGTAGTAATTATTTTATGCATGAGACTCATGATAAGAATGCTTTATGTGATAGTTATATTGTTGAGTTTGCTCATGATGCTACTGAAAGTTATTATGAGAGAGGAAAATATGGTTGTAAAAATTTTCATGTTACTAAAACACCTCTCTATGTGCTGAAATTTTTGAAACTACACTTGTTTTATCTTCCTATGCTTGTTACTTTGCTCTTCATGAACTTGTTTATTTACAAGATTCCTATGCATAGGAAGCATGTTAGACTTAAATGTGTTTTGAATTTGCCTCTTGATGCTCTCTTTTGCTTCAACTACTATTTCTTGCGAGTGCATCATTAAAACTGCTGAGCCCATCTTAATGGCTATAAAGAAAGAACTTCTTGGGAGATAACCCATGTGTTTTTACTACAGTACTTTTTTTATATTTGTGTCTTGGAAGTTGTTTACTACTGTAGCAACCTCTCCTTATCATGTTTTTGTGCCAAGTAAAGTTTCTATGTCAAAGTTGATGTTATATTTGGGATCGCTGCGCAGAAACAGCATCGCTGTCTGTCACGAATCTGGGCACAGTTCTCTGTAGAAAATTCGAAAAATCTGCCAATTTACGAGCGTGATCCTCAGATATGTACGCAACTTTCATTAGTTTTGAGTTTTTTCCATTTGAGCAAGTCTGGTGCCATCTTAAAATTCGTCTTTACGAACTGTTCTGTTTTTGACAGATTCTGCCTTTTATTTCGCATTGCCGCTTTTGTTAAGTTGAATGAGTTTGTTTGTTCCATTAACTTTCAGAAGTTTTGTGCAATGTCCAGAAGTGTTAAGAATGATTGTGTCACCTCTGAACATGTGAATTTTGATTATGCACTAACCCTCTAATGAGTTTGCTTGAAGTTTGGTGTGGGAAGTTTTCAAGGGTCAATAGAAGAGGGTGATATAATGTGATCGAGAAGAGTGAAAGGTCTAAGCTTGGGGATGCCCGGTGGTTCATCCCTGCATATTTTAAGAAGACTCAAGCATCTAAGCTTGGGGATGCCCAAGGCATCCCCTTCTTCATCGACAACTTATCAGGTTTCTTCTAGTGAAACTATATTTTTATTCCATCACATCCTATGTATTTTACTTGGAGCGTCTGTGTGCTTTTATTTTTGTTTTTGTTTTGTTATCTTAGTTCTCTGAATAAGTTCATCCTTGTGTGGGAGAGAGACACGCTCCGCTGGTTCGTATGAACATATGTGTTCTTAGCTCATAATATTCATGGCGAAGTTTCTTCTTCGTTAAATTGTTATATGGTTGGAATTGGAAAATGCTACATGTAGTAATTCTAAAATGTCTTGGGTAATGTGATACTTGGCAATTGTTGTGTTCATGTTTAAGCTCTTGCATCATATACTTTGCACCCATTAATGAAGAAATACATAGAGCTTGCTAAAATTTGGTTTGCATAATTGGTCTCTCTAAGGTCTAGATAATTTCTAGTATTGAGTTTGAACAACAAGGAAGACGGTGTAGAGTCTTATAATGTTTACAATATGTCTTTTATGTGAGTTTTGCTGCACAGGTTCATCCTTGTGTTTGTTTCAAATAACCTTGCTAGCCTAAACCTTGTATCGAGAGGAATTACTTCTCATGCATCCAAAATCCTTGAGCCAATATTCATGCCATTTGTGTCCACCATACCTACCTACTACATGGTATTTCTCCGCCATTCCAAAGTAAATTGCTTGAGTGCTACCTTTAAACAATTCAAAAGTTATTACCTCTTATTTGTGTCAATGTTTTATAGCTCATGAGGAAGTATGTGGTGTTTATCTTTCAATCTTGTTGGGCAACTTTCACCAATGGACTAGTGGCTTCATCCGCTTATCCAATAATTTTGCAAAAAGAGCTGGCAATGGGATTCCCAGTCCCAAATTAATTAACAAAAATAGACACTCCTCCATGGTATGTGATTGTTGGACGGCACCCGAAGGATTCGGTTAGCCATGGCTTGAGAAAGCAAAGGGGGGAGGAGTGTCATCATAATAAAACTAAAATAAAAAGGCACTCCTTCATGGTATGAGATTGTTGGCAGGCACCCGAGGATTCGGTTAGCCATGGTTGTGAAAGAAAGGTTGGAAGGAGTGCCACCCAAAAATAAAATAAAATGGGAGCCGCTCTTTGAAGGTTTGTCGGCAAGGGGTTAGAGTGCCCACTACCATTCGTTGACAACAACAAACACCTCTCAAAATTTTACTTTTATGCTCTCTTTATGTTTTCAAAACCAAAGCTCTAGCACAAATATAGCAATCGATGCTTTCCTCTTTGAAGGACCTTTCTTTTACTTTTTATGTTGAGTCAGTTTACCTACCTCTCTCCACCTTAAGAAGCAAACACTTGTGTGAACTGTGCATTGATTCCTACATACTTGCATATTGCACTTGTTATATTACTTTATGTTGACAATATCCATGCGATATACATGTTATAAGTTGAAAGCAACCGCTGAAACTTAATCTTCCTATGTGTTGCTTCAACGCCTTTACTTTAAATTATTGCTTTATGAGTTAACTTTTATGCAAGACTTATTGATGCTTGTCTTGAAGTACTATTCATGAAAAGTCTTTGCTTTATGATTCAGTTGTTTACTCATGTCATTACCATTGTTTTGATCGCTGCATTCATCTCATATGCTTACAATAGTATGATCAAGGTTATGATGGCATGTCACTTAAGAAATTATCTTTGTTATCGTTTTACCTGCTCGGGACGAGCAGAACTAAGCTTGGGGATGCTGATACGTCTCCAACGTATCGATAATTTCTTATGTTCCATGCTACTTTATTGATGATACCTACATGTTTTATGCACATTATATGTCGTATTTACGCATTTTGGAACTAACCTATTAACAAGATGCCGAAGTGCCTTCCTGTTTTCTGCTGTTTTGGTTTCAGAAATCCTAGTAACGAAATATTCTCGGAATCGGACGAAATCAACGCCCAGGTTCCTATTTTTCCACGAAGCTTCCGAACACCGGGGAAGGACCGGGGGCCACGGAGCCCACCAGGAGGGTGGCCGGCGCGGCCTAGGGTTGGCCCGCGCCGCCTTACCCCCTCGCCGCCCCTTCGACCGCCGCCTCTTCGCCTATATAAAGGTCCCTGACCTAAAAACCCTTAGGGAGAAGGCCACGATACGAGAAAAGTTCGAGCCGCCGTCATCGCGAAGCCAAGATGGGGGACAGGAGTCTCTGTTCCGGCACCTGCCGGACGGGGAAGTGCCAGGAAGGCTTCTCCATCGACACCGCTGCCATCTCCACCGCCATCTTCATCACCGCTGCTGCTCCCATGAGGAGGGAGTAGTTCTCCATCGAGGCTCGGGGCTGTACCGGTAGCTATGTGGTTAATCTCTCTCCTATGTGCTTCAATACAATAGTCTCATGAGCTGCCTTACATGATTGAGATTCATATGATGATGCTTGTAATCTAGATGTCATTATGCTAGTCAAGTGGGTTTTACTTATGTGATCTCCGGAGACTCCTTGTCCCACGTGTGTAAAGGTGACAGTGTGTGCACCGTGTGGGTCTCTTAGGCTATATTTCACAGAATACTTATTCACTGTTGAAGAGCGTAGTGAAGTGCTTATCTATATCTCTTGATGATTGCAATGTGCATCGTATCACAATTTATCTATGTGCTACTCTAGTGATGTGTTATTAAAGTAGTTTTATTCCTCCTGCATGTGTGCAAAGGTGACAGTGCGTGCACCGTGTTAGTACTTGGTTTATGCTATGATCATGATCTCTTGAAGATTGCGAAGTTAACTATTGCTATGATAATATTGATGTGATCTATTCCTCCTACATATGCATGAAGGTGACAGTGTGCATGCTATGCTAGTACTTGGTTTAGTCTTTTGATCTATCTTACACTTAAGGTTACTTAAACATGAGCATTATTGTGGAGCTTGTTAACTCCGGCATTGAGGGTTCGTGTAATCCTACGTTCATCATCCAACAAAAGTGTAGAGTATGCATTTATCTATTCTGTTATGTGATCAATGTTGAGAGTGTCCACTAGTGAAAGTGTAATCCCTAGGCCTTGTTCCTAAATACTGCTATCTCTACTTGTTACTGTTTTACTGCGTTACTACTGTTGTGTTACTACTGCTGCAATACTACCACCATCAACTACACGCCGGCAAGCTATTTTCTGGCACCGTTGCTACTGCTCATATATATTCATACCACCTGTATTTCACTATCTCTTCGCCGAACTAGTGCACCTATTTGGTGTGTTGGGGACACAAGAGACTTCTTGCTTTGTGGTTGCGGGGTTGCATGAGAGGGATATCTTTGACCTCTTCCTCCCTGAGTTCGATAAACCTTGGGTGATCCACTTAAGGGAAAACTTGCTGCATTCTACAAACCTACGCACTTGGAGGCCAACACTTCGAGGAAGGAGAGACGTAGACATCACCAATCGGGATAAGTTTGGGCTTCTACGAGCATTTGTGACAGTACTTGAGGGCAAAACTGAGTAGTACTAAGAAACCAAGGGCACGTAAATAGTAAATAGACTAAGGGATTCAAACAAAAGAATTACAAAATGAAAAATGCGTGTTTTGTACAATATAATTCATATTGGGCTACATCAAATTATTTGCAATTCAAATATACATGAGTGTGACAATTATGGCCTCATTTAGACAAACTATGTTTTGGGGAAGATGTTTTGCAAAGGGGTTTGAGTGGAAAACCATGCATCTTCATAGCTACTAGTGATTCTGAGAAGTGGCAATTTGTGGTAAAACTTGATTTATCTATGTTTGTTAAGGTTTCCTAGGTGGCAGGTTGCGTAGGAAGACTTCATGAGTAGGTGCCACTATGTTTTTATGTTTTTGGATTTTTTTGCGCATGAAATGACTCAATTAGCTATGTTAATCTCATTTGTTGACTCTCTGTTGACCAGCTACTTGAGGGTAAAACTGAGTATATTGCACTTGCCAGTCTAAGTACTCGAGGGGAAAACTGAGTACAGATAAAATTTCTGTATAAGGCCCGAGGTTATAACTGAGTACACCAAACGTCCCAGGGTTAGACTCGTGTCGCGGTGCACGCTGCAGCCGTGCATAGCGGACGCGTGTTGCGGTACACGCCACCTTCGTCTTTATAGAGCCCCTCTTTCTCTCCCTCGATGCACGCACTGGCTGATGGAAAAGAATGAGATGCCCATTATCGACGCTTCCGACGTAGACACCGGTGCAACAGCCGCCGGCGCATCGGCCGCCTCTCCCGTCCAGGCCCCCATCGATGCTTCCAACATAGCCGTGGGCGTATCGGCCGCCGCCCTCATCCAGGTCCCCGTCGCTTGGGACCCGTACGAACCCGTGTCGTACGTCGCGCCGGAGAACCCCTACGACACCAGCATCGTCGACGACGAGCCGGAGCTAACCCATTGTTCTCTTGTTCTTATCCCATTTCAATCCTTTTGTGTTAGATCTAGCGTTATTAGGGTTCGTATGTTCCTAGTTCAATCCTTTTGTCTTAGATCTTGCGTTATTATGGTTCATCTATTCCTAATTCAATCTTTTTGTGTTAGATCTTGCGTTATTAGTGTTCGTCTGTTCCTAGTTTTAGATCTTGCATTATTAATGTTTGTGATTTGCTTTTGTTTAAGATTCGGTTAACTTATGTGAGTAATCAATCCCATCCGGTTAATTTGTGCCGATGATGATGAATATTTGGGCACAAATTGATTCAGGGTTTGGTCAGTAAACAATTGGTGTGTACAAATTTGTTGTGCATGATCTTTGGTTCACTGACTCAAATCCTGGATATAAGTGTGTCCAATGTAACTGAGGCTACCTCTTTTTTTCGTGCCCATATTATCATGCATGATCTTTTGTTCACTCTCTGTTCCATCATCGTTGCAATTGACTCCATGTTTTTTGCACGATCTTTGGTGCTACGTGACAGGTGCAGAGCAGCGACGTCGACAGCGACGACGAGTCCTTCCACACCAAGACTCGTCACGTCCTCAGGAGGCTGCAGTCCGGCCATTACGATGGCCCCTTTGCTCGAGGCATTTACAAGTGCCCCTTCTGCAACAGGAAGCTCCGCGCCACCGACTTCAACTCCCTGGTGAACCATGCTGAATCCATTGGCAGATGCGGCGCTAGAGTTGGAACGACCGTGAACGTGCATGCGTTCATGGCCCAACACAAAGCACTTGGGATTCACCTGCGCAGCCTCCAAGCGAGTCACAGGCGCTACCTGGAGGCGTTGAACGTGCCTACTGCACTCTCTGTATGTGACTGCTCTATCTGTAGAGCAGCTTAAATTCATGTAAAATGTAGCTTATGTTGGATCTATCGGTAGTACTGTTGGATCTGTCGTGAATATATCTATGCTATGTTGGCTGTTGTATGCAGCTTATCCTATATTTTCTCTGGATTTGTGCCCTATATTTTTTACCTGATTGGGTAAAAACGAAGGCATAACACTAGTGGAAACATGGCCTTTTGCACCGGTTTTTAAAGGCCATATGCACCGGATGGGCAACCGGTGCAAACCATCCGGTGCAAAAGGCCCCCCCCTTTTGCACCGGTTGGCTTACGAACCGGTGCTAAAGGGGTCTCCACGTGGCCGGCTGTGGGGCGCTCGGCGGGGAAGCTTTTGCACCGGTTCGTAATACGAACCGGTGCAAAAGGGTTGGGCCGCGGCAGCATTTTAGTGCCCTTCCCTGCCGCGGCAGACTCTGCCGCGGCAGGGAATTGCACTAAAACGCTGCCGCGGCAGAGACTCTGCCCCATTCGAAACACGGTATAATATTAATAATGCAGACAATTCAAATATATATATATATATAGGAAACCATTATATTACATATATCGATCAAAGTGACACACGTTCATGCATATATATATGTCTACATCAACTTTGATACTGGATGTCGGCCACATAGTGTTCTCCGTCTGGAGCTAAGACTTGCTCAACTAAGAATCCCGCCAGCTCTTCTTGAATTGCTCGTACACGCTCGGTTGCTAGAAGACCGTCCCGCAACCGTTCGATCTAATCATTTGAAAAAGGTACGGTGGTCAATATATATGTGTGTGTATGTGAATGAAACAGAAGGTGATAAAATAAAGCCATGAATGTTGTTTACTTACATCAAGTTGTTCCAAAATGTCCCTCTTATGGTGGGTATTCTGGCGGATGAACTCGCAAACGTAATACCCGCATAAATTATTCCCGTCCTCCTGCCTCAAGCACTTTACGAGAACAAAATTCAATCAAAATAATATATATATATAATCAAGGATGATAATAATGGTATTGAAACTAGAATCATCAAAGAGATGCGCGGCGTAGCCAGTATTACTTACCGGTACTTGTTTTATTCGAAGTTCTTTATTCTTTAAACCCGGAGACTTGTTGGTGAACCGTTTCCAAGCCTTGAGGAGGATATCAGCCATGTCCCCCCACGCCTCAAGGGGTTTACTCTTCGAGTCCATGACTTCTACTATCCCGGTGTCGGGTTCAATGACTAGCAGGATATAGTGAAACCTGCGGACACACATATATATGCATAACTCATCAATTACACTTAACACATGGAGTAAGCGAAAAAGATTTAATGTGTGAAGACAGTAACACTCACGAGAAGTTGTAAGGAAATAGTATTGCCCTTTTGTATGAGTTTTTCCTTAAGACATATACCAAGTTATTCTCTGTGTCCTTGGGAGAGTTGTGGACAGTATACCCATTCACGGTATATGGGTCAACGAACCCAAGATCATAGATTTGCCCCTTGCGGCATTCGCGGATCTTCATTCTGCATAATACAATGAGAGTATGGTTATATGCATGCAATGGACGAGCCGCGGTAGAGACTTAATTACATAAATAATACTTACAGACAGTAGGCACTCAGCAGAGATTTGTCGAGGGCGTCTTGGTTGAATAACTGAAATAATTCACAAAATTCGATGTTCATCACGTCATTTCGCCCGTAGTGCTCATCTGTGATTGCCACCATGATCCAGTTCTTACCATCCTTACATTTTTCCATGTACCAATTATGCAGTCTTCGCAGTTGCGTTGATAGATTAGGCAACTCCTCAGCTCTGACAAGAGGTTGCCCGTACTTGTACTGGTATGCTATTTGGACATCATCACCCGTACTTGTAAGGAATTCTGCATCGATGCGGCTTAAGTACTCAGGAATACTCATACCGACCGCATCTGCCTCATCTTTGTATAGTCTTACCATCTCCGGATCAAAGCACGCTGTGACATCGGGATACACTTGGAGCGGGGGGCACGAGTTTTTCTGGTTTCCAAGCTGGGGAACTGGTTTCCCGTCTACCTTACTTTTTTCCCACCGATCTCTTGCTGACACATTTGACTTGCGAATAGACCGGTCATAGTTCGATGAAAGACTTGGCTCAGGTTGATGAAGGCTCTTCAGCAGTTTCAACTTCTTTTCCAGAGATATAGCTGGCTCCGGCTCAAGCTGGGGCTTTTTCAATTTCAACATTTGTTGCTTGTGTTGTTCAGCTACGATCTTGGCATTTTCCTCAACTGTATAGTCATAAGGTCTCTTGGGAGGAACCTTAGGCACTCTTGGGAGGGGCTCTTGTTTGCGTCTCGGTGATCTGTTACGACTCAGCTGTGTCGTAGTGGACCGCCTAATTTTGCTCTTAGACTTGGGCTGCGGCGGCGGAGAAGGCTCACGCGGCGGCGGAGAAGGCTCACGCGTCGGCGGGGAAGGCTCACGCGCCGGCGGGGAAGGCTCACGCACTGGAGACGGCTGCATCGGTGGAGAATGCTGCCTCGGTGGAGACCTTGTTGGCGCCTTCCAACCCGGAATCACAATGAATTCTTTTCGCCATAGAACTGTAGTGTTCTTGGCTTCTCCCAGCTCTAGCAAATCCCCTTCACCGGCTGGGTGGTCAAGCCTCAGCGGCCCATACCCATCCATAACTTGATCCACCCCGGCAACAGCGTAGCCAGGTGGAACCGGCTTGAAGTGGTATCTTTGATCGGGTACTGGCGGTAAGACATAGCCGACCGCCGCCTTGAGCGTTAAGTAGCCCATCGTTTGGAAATGTAGCTCACAAGGTGTAGACTCTGTGATAAAGTCCACAGGGTAGAGATCAAGATCCATCTGCGGTTCCACAGGGGAGGGAGGAGCCATCTGTGCATCATCACCAGGCAGCTCCGTGGAAGCCACGCTGCTTTTCCGCTGAGATCCCTGGCCGGTAGCATCGAATGCAACTTCTTCTATCTGCGGATTAGGTTGAGGTTGGGTGACTGTGACTGAGCCTGACATTATCATCCTCACTTGCTCCTCTAGCTTAGCAACGCGTTCGTGAACCACATCCTTTTGCCTCTGACGGCTTCTATCGGGATATTTCTTCGTTTCTGCAGGAAACCCAATACACCACGGCTTGCCACCTGATGTGGTTCGTGTTCGTCCTGAGTGTTCAGGATTCCCAAGGGCGCGTGTGAGCTGGTCCTTCTCTCTTTCGGGACGGAACTTCCCCTCTTCAACTTCCTTTGCAACATTTCTAAAGGCTTCGATGGGAAGTGGGTTTTCCTTATGTCTTTGTGTATATATGCATAACCCTTGTGCGTCCAACGTGCCCCCATGCGCGTAAAACCAATCCCTTGACCGCTGGTTCCATTTCAGTACCTCTGGCTGGATCCCCTTTTTAATTAGCTCGTTCTCCCATTTCTCCCACTTAGGTCTGCCAGCATTGTAGCCTCCTCGCCCCATGGTATGGAAGTACATCTTATTAGAAGCATTTTTCGTATTGGTGTCAGACCTTTTCTTTGCCTTGTCCGATTTCTTTAACTTCACAAATTCCTCCCAGTGGTCTTTTATCTTCTCATAGGGGCCTTTGAAATCAGGAGTCTTCCCTTTCTTGACAAAGAAGCTGTCCAATTTCTTCTTGTAGTCGTTGAACTGTACTGCCATCTTCTTAAGAGCCCACTTCTTAACTCTTCGCTGTACGCTATTCAGCTCGGGATCCTCAGGGTCTGGCCTGTCATTCTCACTATCAGAGTCAGTTGGCTCCGGAAAGATGAAATTTTTCAGCAGATTCCTAAACATCACACTTTTTAATCTCGTGTCGACATAAGTAACTCCTTCGCCCCCCTTTACAGGTTTCTTCCATTCTTGAGTGGTGATCGGGACGGTGTCCCTAACAACAACTCCACATTGACTTACAAACTTTTTTGCGAACTTCTTGGGAGAAATCGGTTCGCCATCTATCGCGATTTCCGTGATGGTGCACCTTTCATGGTCTTCCATCTTTCTGGCCGCGCCTCGTTTAGTTCTGCCAGTAGAGTTTGTTGATCGGGAGGTCTAAAAGAAGAAACAACGTTAATACATGTATATGCACAAATCTGGAGGCTTGGTTAATTAATATTTATACACCTCGGCGGCGTCGTGAGCTTCTCCCTCGCAGTCGTCACCTTCTCCCTCACCGGAGCCGTCTCCACGGTTGTCTTGCTCATCTTCCTCACCGGAGGCGTCTCCACGGGTTCGCTCGTCTCCCTCGCCGGATTGGTTTAGGTAAAGAGAGGTGATATCCTCATCATCACGGATAATCTCCTCGACCATGTATTCTTTTTCTAGGTCTCGTTCCATAGTTTCTGCAAAGACTTACAAGTTATTCTAACCAAGATAATGATATAAATAAATGATCAAATATTAGAGTTACACATATATATAAGTGCAAATAAAGGATAATGCTGAATACATAATCAAAGATCTGAGTTACACATATAGCTCGATCGGTCCCTAATACATCACACTACAAGCTCTCAACGGCGCCGACCGGGTCCCGAGCCGCGCCGGGTGAACACCCAAAGCCACGGAACAGTAACGGGAGCATAGCTAACATGAGATCCCTGCATAACTGACCATCCGGTCCTATACATGGTGTCTAACGCATACATGTAACGGCGAACATGCTCATCCTCCGCTGCAATGCGCTGAGCTACCACCTCCGGCGGGGCCGGCTCCCTCTGAAACGAACGTGGCCCATAAGACCTCCACCAGAGAATATCCGGGTCGACGACGGGACCCGGATTCCGCACCAAGGTGCGCGCCCCGGAAGATAACACCTCCCAGTGCCACCCCGGCGGAGCCCAGTCCCGAACTTCCCCCAACTGCCGCAACTCCTCTAAAATTGTCCTAGCTCCAGGACGCGGCGGGCGCGGCATCGTATGCAAACTAATATTGAATTTGAATAAATTACTTATGAATATATATATATCTTAGTAACAAATACTACTATTTTTAAATTTGTCTAACATATATTTTGTCTAACATATATTTTCTAACTACAATTTTCTAACATTTTTATCTAACATATTCTATATTCTAAATTCTAACAAATATTTTCTAACTACAATTTGTCTAACATATATTTTCTAACATATATTTTCTAACATATATTTTCTAACTACAATTTTCTAACTACAATTTTCTAACATATATTTTCTAACTACAATTTTCTAACATATATTTTCTAACTACAATTTTCTAACTACAATTTTCTAACTACAATTTTCTATATCTTAGTAAAAAAAATTGTCTAACATATATTTTCTAACTACAATTTTCTAACATTTTTATCTAACATATTATAAATTCTATATTCTAAATTCTAACAAATATTTTCTAACTACAATTTTCTAAATAGATCTAACTAAAATTTATCTAACTTATATTTCTAAATTTAACTACTAAATTTTCTAACTAATTAAAACAAAAAAAGAAAAAAAAAGGAAAAGACGGCCGGGGCTCACCTCTAGCCGCGGCTGCCGGCCGAGCGGGGCGGCGGTTGGCGGCGCGGGCGGGGGCGGCGGCACGGGCGGTGGCGGCGCACAGGCCGGCGGGGGCGGCGCGGGCTAGCGCGGGCCGGGGCGTGGCGCGGCGCGGGCGCGCGGGCGCGGAGCGGCGCGCGGTCGGCGGCGGCGCGGGCGGGCGGGGAGGCGCGGTCGACGGCGGAGGCGCGGGCGGGCGAAATTTTGGCAGAGTTTCTCCTCTAATTTGGTCCTCGCGCGAATGGAGAAGAAAGGGCGCGCGCGGAATTTATGCACAGGCCTTTTGCACCGGTTGTTGGCTCGAACCGGTGCAAAAGACCCTTTTGCACCGGTTCGAGCCAACAACCGGTGCAAAAGGTCCCTTTTTCACTGCCTTTTGTATTTTCCCGCCATTTATTTTTCGTGTTTCGCGTGGGATAGGTTCCCGCCACGACGCGCGCGTGGTAGGTTCCCGTCAAACGACGCCGCGCGGGATATTTTCCCGCCACGACGCGAGGTATATTTTCCCGCCACGACGCAAGCGGCGCGCGGTATATTTTCCCGCCACGACGCAAGCGGCGCGCGGTATATTTTCCCGCCACGGCGCCGCGCGGGATATTTTCCCTCTATAAATAGTACGTCCCCGTCTCTCCCACTTCGATCATCACCAAACCCTAGCCCATTGCACAATGCCCCCAAAGCCGCAGCTGCCGCCGGTGGAGGTGGACCCGCAGCTCGCGGAGATAGAGGAGTGGGAGGAGCTGCAGCGGCAGGAGGCGGCAGCAAGGAGGGCAGCAGAGGATGAGGTGGACCCGCAGCTTGCAGAGATAGAGGAGTGGGAGGAGGCGGCGCTAGCGGCTACCATAGAAGCATTTGAGAGGCAGAGTCTCCAGGAGCTGCATAAGCGGCCGCGTGTGGCGGATCTGGATAGTGAGGAGATGTATACGTCGTTGGGAGAGGAGGTATGATGCGCACGGTGGCAAGTTTTCCCTCAGTATGAAACCAAGGTTTAATCGAACCAGTAGGAGCCAAGAAGCACGTTGAAGGTTGATGGTCGCGAAATGTGATGCGGCGCAACAGGGATTCCGGCGCCAACTAGGAACCTGCACAACACAACCAAAGTACTTTGCCCCAACGAAACAGTGAGGTTGTCAATCTCACCGGCTTGCTGTAACAAAGGATTAAACGTATCGAGTGGAAGATGTTTGCAAAGAAAACAGTAAAATAAGTAGATTGTATGCTATGGAAAGAATAGGACCGGGGTCCACAGTTCACTAGAGGTGTCTCTCCCATAAGATAAAAGCATGTTGGGTGAACAAATTACAGTCGGGCAATTGACAAATAGAGAAAGGCATAACAATGCATATACATGACATGATAAATATAGTGAGATTTAATTGGGCATTACGACAAAGAACATAGACCGCCATCCAACTGCATCTATGCCTAAAAAGTCCACCTTCAGGTTATCGTCCGAACCCCCTTCAGTATTAAGTTGCAAAGCAACAGACAATTGCATTAAGTATTGTGCGTAATGTAATCAATAACTACATCCTTAGACATAGCATCAATGTTTTATCCCTAGTGGCAACAGCACATCACAACCTTAGAACTTTCTGTCACTGTCCCAGGTATCAATGAAGGCATGAACCCACTATCGAGCATAATTACTCCCTCTTGGAGTTAAGAGTAAAAACTTGGCCAGAGCCTCTACTAATACGGAGAGCATGCAAGATCATAAACAACACATGAACAATAGATTGATAATCACCATAATCATAGTACTCTCTATCCATCGGATCCGACAAACACAACATATAGAATTACATATAGATGATCTTGATCATGTTAGGCAGCTCACAAGATCTAACAATGAAGCACAACAAGGAGAAGACGACCATCTAGCTACTGCTATGGACCCATGGTCAGGGGTGAACTACTCACTCATCACTCCGGAGGCGATCATGGCGATGAAGAGTCCTCCGGGAGATGAATCCCCTCTCCGGGGGGCGGAGGCGATCTCCGAATCCCCCGAGATGGGATTCGCGGCGGCGGCGTCTGTGGGTTTTCCGTATCGTGGCTCTCGGTCGGGGGTTTCGCGACGGGGCTTTAAGTAGGCGGAAGGTCAACGCAGGGGGCCACGAGGGGCCCAGGGGGCAGGGCCGCGCGGCCAAGGGCTGGGCGCCGGCCACCCCTGGCTGCCTCGTGGCCCCACTTCGTTAGGTCTTCGGTCTTCGGAAGCTTCGTGCAAAAATAGGACCCTGGGCGAAAGTTTCGTCCAATTCCGAGAATATTTCTTTACTAGGATTTCTGAAACCAAAAACAGCAAAACAGCAACTGGCTCTTCGGCATCTTGTTAATAGGTTAGTTCAGAAAATGCATAAATATGACATATAATGTGCATAAAACATGGTATCATCAATAAAGTAGCATGGAACATAAGAAATTATCGATACGTTGGAGACGTATCAGCATCCAAAGCTTAGTTTGCTCGTCCCGAGCAGGTAAAACGATAACAAAGATAATTTCGAAGTGACATGCCATCATAATCTTGATCATACTATTTGTAAACATATGTAATGAATGCAGCGATCAAAGCAAAGGTAATGACATGAGTAAACAACTGAATCATATAGCAAAGACTTTTCATGAATAGTACTTCAAGACAAGCATCAATAAGTCTTGCATAAGAGTTAACTCATAAAGCAATAAATCAAAGTAAAGGCGTTGAAGCAACACATAAGAAGATTAAGTTTCAGCGGTTGCTTTCAACTTGTAACATGTATATCTCATGGATATTGTCAACATAAAGTAATATAACAAGTGCAATATGCAAGTATGTAGGAATCAATGCAGTTCACACAAGTGTTTGCTTCTTAAGGTGGAAGGAGATAGGTAAACTGACTCAACAATAAAAGTAAAAGAATGGTCCTTCAAAGAGGAAAGCATCGATTGCTGTATTTGTGCTAGAGCTTTTATTTTGAAAACATGAAACAATTTTGTCAACGGTAGTAATAAAGCATATGAGTTATGAAAATTATATCTTACAAGTTGCAAGCCTCACGCATAGTATACTAATAGTGCCCGCACCTCGTCCTACTTAACTTGGACTACCGGATCTTTGCATGCCATGTTTCAACCAAGTGTCACAAAGGGGTACCTCCATGCCGCCTGTACAAAGGTCCAAGGAGAATGCTCGCATTTCGGATTTCTCGCTTTTGATTATTCTCAACTTAGACATCCATACCGGGACAACATGGACAACAGATAATGGACTCCTCTTTAATGCATAAGCATGTAGCAAAGTTATTATTCTCATATGAGATTGAGGATATATGTCCAAAACTGAAACTTCCACCATGATTCATGGCTTTAGTTAGCGGCCCAATGTTCTTCTCTAACAATTTTGCATGCTCCAACCACTAAAATGATAGACCTTCAGACAAGACGGACATGCATAGCAACTCACATGATATTCAACAATAGTTGATGGCGTTCCCCAGAAACATGGTTATCGCACAACAAGCAACTTAATAAAATATAAAGTGCATAAGTACATATTCAATACTACGATAGTTTTTAAGGCTATTTTGTCCCATGAGCTATATATTGCAAAGGTGAATGATGGAATTTTAAAGGTAGCACTCAAGCAATTTACTTTGGAATGGCGGGTAAATACCATGTAGTAGGTAGGTATGGTGGACACAAATGGCATAGTGGTTGGCTCAAGGATTTTGGATGCATGAGAAGTATTCCCTCTCGATACAAGGTTTAGGCTAGCAAGGTTATTTGAAGCAAACTCAAGGATGAACAAGTGCAGCAAGACTCACATAAAAGACATATTGTAAACATTATAAGACTCTACACTGTCTTCCTTGTTGTTCAAAACTCAATACTAGATATTATCTAGACCTTAGAGAAACCAAATATGCAAATCAAATTTTAGCAAGCTCTATGTATTTCTTCATTAATGGGTGCAAAGCATATGATGCAAGAGCTTAAACATGAGCACAACAATTGCCAAGTATCACATTATCCAAGACATTTTTAGAATTACTACATGTAGCATTTTCCAATTCCAACCATATAACAAATTAACGAAGAAGAAACTTCGCCTTGAACATTATGAGTAAAGCCTAAGGACACATGTGTCCATATGCAACAGCGGAGCGTGTCTCTCTCCCACAAAGTGAATGCTAGGATCCATCTTATTCAAACAAAAACAAAAACAAAAACAAACCGACGCTCCAAGTAAAGAACACAAGATGTGACTGAATAAAAATATAGTTTCAGGGGAGGAACCTGATGATGTTGTCGATGAAGAAGGGGATGCCTTGGGCATCCCCAAGCTTAGACGCTTGAGTCTTCTTAAAATATGCAGGGATGAACCACGGGGCATCCCCAAGCTTAGAGCTTTCACTCCTCTTGATCTTAGTATATCATTCTCCTCTCTTGACCCTTGAAAACTTCCTTCACACCAAACTTCAAGCAAACTCATTAGAGGGTTAGTGCATCATTAATAATTCACACATTCAGAGGTGACACAATCATTCTTTTCACTTCTGGACATTGCATAATGCTACTGGACATTAATGGATCAAAGAAATAAATCCAACATAGCAAAAGAGGCAATGCGAAATAAAAGGCAGAATCTGTCAAAAACAGAACAGTCCGTAAAGACGAATTTATAAATGGCACCAGACTTGCTCAAATGGAAAAACTCAAAACTAATGAAAGTTGCGTACATATCTGAGGATCACGCTCGTAAATTGGCAGATTTTTTCGAATTTTCTACAGAGAATTATGCCCAGATTCGTGACAGACAGCAATGCTGTTTCTGCGCAGCGATCCCAAATATAACATCAACTTTGACATAGAAACTTTACTTGGCACAAAAACATGATAAGGAGAGGTTGCTACAGTAGTAAACAACTTCCAAGACTCAACAAAACAAAAATTGCTGTAGTAAAACACATGGGTTATCTCCCAAGAAGTTCTTTCTTTATAGCCATTAAGATGGGCTCAGCGTTTTAATGATAATGCTCTCATAAGGATGAGAGTTGAAGCAAAAGAGAGCATCAAGAAGCAAATTCAAAACACATTTAAGCCTAACCCACTTCCTATGAAAAGGAATCTTATACACAAATAAATTCATGAAGAACAAAGTGGCAAGCATAGAAAAGCAACACAAGTGCAATTTCAAGATTCTCAACATAAAGAGGGGAAACTTAATATTATTAAGATGCATATAACCATGTTTCCCTCTCTCATAATAACTTTCAGTAGCATCATGAACAAATTCAACAATATAACTATCACATAAAACATTCTTGTCATGAGCCACATGCATAAAATTATTACTCTCCACATAAGCATAATCAATTTTATTAGTTGTAGTGGGAGCAAATTCAACAAAGTAGCTATCATTATTATTCTCATCATCAAATATAGGAGGCATAGTATCATCAAAGTAAATTTTCTCCTCAATGCTTGGGGGACTAAAAATATCATGCTCATCAAAACCAGCTTCCCCAAGCTTAGAATTTTCCATAGCATTAGCAACAATGGTGTTCAAAGCATTCATAGTAATAACATTCTCATTAGCATGCATATAAAGTTCCATGGGTTTCTTAATTCTTTCTTCAAACACATCATGTCCTAATTCAAGATAAAGTTCATAAAGATCTCTCATATTTTTGTTGTTTTCCATTATGCCTAACTAGTGAAAATAAAAACAAGTACAGGACTAGACATGATAACAAAATAAATTAAATGCAAGTAACTAATTTTTTTGTGTTTTTGATATAGAGAGCAAGACAGTAAATAAAGTAAAACTAGCAACTAATTTTTTTGTGTTTTGTTTAGGTGCAGGAAACAAAGTAGTAAATAAAATAAAGCAAGACAAAAACAAAGTAAAGAGATTGAGAAGTGGAGACTCCCCTTGCAGCGTGTCTTGATCTCCCGGCAACGGCGCCAGAAAAAGTGCTTGATGCGCGTAGATGTACACGTCCGTTGGGAACCCCAAGAGGAAGGTATGATGCGCACAGCAAGTTTCCCTCAGTATGAAACCAAGGTTTAATCGAACCAGTAGGAGCCAAGAAGCACGTTGAAGGTTGATGGTCGCGAAATGTGATGCGGCGCAACACCAGGGATTCCGGCGCCAACGGAACCTGCACAACACAACCAAAGTACTTTGCCCCAACGAAACAGTGAGGTTGTCAATCTCACCGGCTTGCTGTAACAAAGGATTAAACGTATCGAGTGGAAGATGTTTGCAAAGAAAACAGTAAAATAAGTAGATTGTATGCTATGGAAAGAATAGGACCGGGGTCCACAGTTCACTAGAGGTGTCTCTCCCATAAGATAAAAGCATGTTGGGTGAACAAATTACAGTCGGGCAATTGACAAATAGAGAAAGGCATAACAATGCATATACATGACATGATAAATATAGTGAGATTTAATTGGGCATTACGACAAAGAACATAGACCGCCATCCAACTGCATCTATGCCTAAAAGTCCACCTTCAGGTTATCGTCCGAACCCCTCCAGTATTAAGTTGCAAAGCAACAGACAATTGCATTAAGTATTGTGCGTAATGTAATCAATAACTACATCCTTAGACATAGCATCAATGTTTTATCCCTAGTGGCAACAACACATCACAACCTTAGAACTTTCTCACTGTCCCAGGTATCAATGAAGGCATGAACCCACTATCGAGCATAATTACTCCCTCTTGGAGTTAAGAGTAAAAACTTGGCCAGAGCCTCTACTAATAACGGAGAGCATGCAAGATCATAAACAACACATGAACAATAGATTGATAATCACCATAATCATAGTACTCTCTATCCATCGGATCCCGACAAACACAACATATAGAATTACATATAGATGATCTTGATCATGTTAGGCAGCTCACAAGATCTAACAATGAAGCACAACAAGGAGAAGACGACCATCTAGCTACTGCTATGGACCCATGGTCCAGGGTGAACTACTCACTCATCACTCCGAGGCGATCATGGCGATGAAGAGTCCTCCGGAGATGAATCCCCTCTCCCGCAGGGTGCCGGAGGCGATCTCCTGAATCCCCCGAGATGGGATTCGCGGCGGCGGCGTCTGTAAGGTTTTCCGTATCGTGGCTCTCGGTACTGGGGGTTTCGCGACGGGAGCTTTAAGTAGGCGGAAGGTCAACGCGAGGGCCACACGAGGGCCCAGGGGGCAGGGCCGCGCGGCCAAGGGCGGGCCGCGCCGGCCACCCCTGGCTGCCTCGTGGCCCCACTTCGTTAGGTCTTCGGTCTTCTGGAAGCTTCGTGCAAAAATAGGACCCTGGGCGAAAGTTTCGTCCAATTCCGAGAATATTTCTTTACTAGGATTTCTGAAACCAAGCAGAAAGCAACTGGCTCTTCGGCATCTTGTTAATAGGTTAGTTCCAGAAAATGCATAAATATGACATATAATGTGCATAAAACATGTAGGTATCATCAATAAAGTAGCATGGAACATAAGAAATTATCGATACGTTGGAGACGTATCACGGATCTGGATAGTGAGGAGATGTATAAGCGTCGTCGTGAGGAGGAGCTGCGGCAGGAGGCGGCAGCCAGGAGGGCAGCAACGGATGCGCGGAAGAACTAGTAGAAGTTGTTATTATTTTAGTTTAAATTTAGTTAATGTTAAATTTCAATAAAGTCGTTGTCGTTGTTTTAGTTTAAGTTTAGTTAATGTATCTTGTTAAATTTCAATAAAGTCGTTGTCTTTAGTTTATATACCCTTTTATCCCGGTTCCTGGCTTGAACCGGTGCTAAAGATGGTGGATTGGTTTATATACCTCTTTTATCCCGGTTCCTGGCTTGAACCGGTGCTAAAGATGGTGGATTAGATTATATACCCCTTTTATCCCGGTTCCTGGCTTGAACCGGTGCTAAAGATGGTGGATTAGTTTATATACCCCTTCGGTTCCTGGCTGGAACCAGTGCTATAAAGATGGGGGGCTAAATCTGGGGGAGGCTTATCTGGTGTTTGCCTTATCTGGGGTGGCCTCATCTGGGGGGGGGATTATCTGGAGGCACATGTTGCTATATATAGCCCCCTCCGGGGAGAGTAGAGAGAGCAGCCTGAGAGGCAACGACCAAGAAGGAAAGAGCCTCTCCGGCGAAGCTTCTCGAAGATGTCTTAGATGGCTGGCCGTCTTAGACATCTTCGGAAGCTTTGCCCGAGTAACTCTTCCCGCAAGTCATGCTCGGAAGCTGCTAGTATACACCCAACAACCAGTAGCTCAGGGTAAGGAGGGCTTCCGGGAGCTTTTCGAAGGAAAGAGCCTCTCCGGCGAAGCTTCTCGAAGATGTCTTAGATGGCTGGCCGTCTTAGACATCTTCGGAAGCTTTGCCCGAGTAACTCTTCCCGCAAGTCCCGCTCGGAAGCTGCTAGTATATATACCCAACAACCAGTACCTCAGGGTAATTAAAGAGGGCTTCCGGGAGCTTCTCGAAGGAAAGAGCATTTAGTTCAAACGACCAATATAATGTTACTGATACATATCACAACAAACGCTTCACAATATGAGCTCATCAAGGTACAGGATAATAATTAATACATTATGATCGCTTCGACCGTAACCATGGAGTATCTTCAGCATTTAACGCGATGGTTGGATCAATGTTCACTCTGAAGGGTGGAATTTCAGCAAACTTATTATAATCCTCTGACATGTCTGTCTTGTCCTCGACTCCCACGATGGTTCTTTTCCCTGAAAGAACTATGTGACGCTTTGGCTCATCGGATGAGCTCGTTTCCTTATGTTTTCTTTTCTTCGGTCTGGAGGACATGTCCTTCACATAGAAAACCTGAGACACATCATTGGCTAGGACGAATGGTTCGTCTCTGTAACCAAGATTGTTGAGATCCACTGTTGTTATTCCGTACAGCTGGTCTACCTTTACCCCTTTTCCATCAAGCTTGAACCATTTGCACCGAAACAAAGGGATCTTAAAATAAGGTCCATAGTCAAGTTCCCATATCTCCTCTATGTAACCATAATATGTGTCCTTTTCCCCACTGTTAGTGTTTGTTGCATCAATGCGGACACCACTGTTTTGGTTGGTGCTCTTTTTATCTTGGGCGAACGTGTAGAAGGTATTTCCATTTATCTCGTACCCCTGGAAAGTCAGTATAGTCGAAGATGGTGACCCGGCCAACAAGTACAATTGATCATCAATGGCGTTGTTATTCATGAGATGTGTTCGGAGCCAACCGCCGAATGTCTGCATATGTTTATGTGTAATCCAGTCTTCAGACTGCCCCGGATATTCGGAGCGTACAATATTCTTGTGATCAGTGATATACGGGGCCACCAAGGTGGAACTTTGTAGAACTGTGTAGTGTGCTTGAGTGAAAGAAATGCCGTCCCTACATATCATTGATTTCCTTCCTAGCGTGCCTTTTCCACTTAGTCGCCCCTCATGTCGCGATTCAGGAACACCAATCGACTTAAGGTCAGGAATAAAGTCAACACAGAACTCGATGACCTCCTCTGTTCCATAGCCCTTGGAGATGCTTCCTTCTGGCCTAGCACGGTTATGAACATATTTCTTTAAGACCCCCATGAACCTCTCGAAGGGGAACATATTGTGTAGAAAGACAGGACCGAGGATGGCAATCTCTTCGACAAGGTGAACCAGGAGATGTGTCATAATATTGAAGAAAGATGGTGGAAACACCAACTCAAAGCTAACAAGACATTGCACCACATCCTTCTGTAACCTTGGAAGACTAGCTGGATCGATTACCTTCTGAGATATTGCATTAAGGAATGCACATAGCTTCACAATGGGTATTCGAACATTTTCCGGCAGAAGCCCCCTCAGTGCAACCGGAAGCAGCTGCGTCATAATAATGTGGCAGTCATGCGACTTCAGGTTTTGGAATTTTTTCTCCGCCATATTTATAATTCCCTTTATATTTGATGAGAATCCAGACGGCACCTTGATACTGTAAAGGACTTCAAAAAAGATTTCCTTCTCTGCTTTGGTAAGAGCGTAGCTGCCAGGACTTAAGCGACTCCCTGTATCCGTCTTGTAATCCTGTTCTTGCTTGTTCTTTGGGACTTTCATACGATACTGGTCCTCCCTTGCTTCTGGTGTATCTTTTGTCTGCCCATACACGCCTAAGAAGCCTAGCAGGTTCACGCAAAGATTCTTCGTCACATGCATCACGTCGATTGAAGAGCGGACCTCTAGGACTTTCCAATAGGGTAGATCCCAAAATATAGATTTTTTCTTCCACATGGGTGCGTGTCCGGTAACAACCTCTTTGGGAACAGATTTTTTCTTCGAAGCCTTTTTTTTGGGAACAGATTGGCCGCCAGGACCCTTTCCAAATATTACTTTTATGTCCTTGACCATATCAAGTAAAGCATCACCTGTACGGAGTTCAGGCTTCTCCCGGTGATCTGCCTCACCTCCGAAATGATTGCCTTTCTTTCTGACGGGGTGCCTCTTTGGAAGAAATCGACGATGCCCCAGGTACACAACCTTCTTACATTTCTTCAAATAAGCACCTTCGGTCTCATCTAAGCAGTGCGTGCATGCATTGTATCCCTTGTTTGTCTGTCCTGAAAGGTTACTAAGAGCAGGCCAATCATTGATGGTCACGAAAAGCAACGCTCGTAGGTTGAATGCCTCCTGTTTGTACTCATCCCATGCAAGAACACCTGGTTTGCTCCACAACTGTAAGAGTTCTTCAAATAATGGCCGTAGGTAAACATCAATGTCGTTGCCGGGTTGCTTTGGGCCTTGGATGAGCACTGGCATCATAATGAACTTCCGCTTCATGCACAACCAAGGCGGAAGGTTATAGATACATAGAGTTACAGGCCAGGTGCTATGACTGCAGCTCTGCTCCCCAAAAGGATTCATTCCATCTGTACTTAGACCAAACCTTAAGTTCCTCGCGTCATCTGCAAAGTCCGGGAACTCTCTATCGATTTTCCTCCACTGCGACCCATCAGCGGGGTGTCTCAGCTTCTCGTCTTTCTTACGGTCTTCTTTGTGCCATCGCAACAACCTGGCATGCTCTTTATTTCTGAACAGACGTTTCAACCGTGGTATTATAGGAGCATACCACATAACCTTGGCAGGAACCCTCTTCCTAGGGGGCTCGCCCTCAACATCACCAGGGTCATCTCGCCTGATCTTATACCGTAGTGCATTGCATACCGGACATTTTTCCAAATTTTCGTACTCATGGCGGTAGAGGATGCAGTCATTAATGCATGCATGTATCTTCAGCACCTCTAATCCTAGAGGGCAGAGAACCTTCTTTGCTTCGTACGTACTGTCAGGCAATTCGTTATCCTTTGGAAACCTCCTCTTCATTATTTTCAGTAACTTCTCAAATGGCTTGTCACATATACCAGCTTCTGCCTTCCATTGCAGCAACTCCAGTGTGGCACCGAGCTTTGTGTTGCCATCTTCGCAATTTGGGTATAACTTCTTTTTGTGATCATCTAACATGCCCTTTAACTTTCGCTTCTCGTTTTCAGTTTCTGCATCTCTGTGTGCATCAGCGATGGCCCGACGAAGATCATCATCAACGGGCTCATCTGATGCCTCTTCATCTTGATCACCTCCACCTGCCTCCTCATCTTCATCATGCCCTGTTGCAGTATCACCGTAGTTAGGGTACATATCATCATCCTCTTCTTCTTCGTCGTCGTTTTCCATCATAACCCCTCTTTCTCCATGCTTGGTCCAACAATTATAGCTGGGCATGAAACCTTTCCAAAGCAGGTGGGAGTGAATGACTTGCCATTCAGGGTATTGCTTTAAGTTCCGGCAATCAACACATGGACAACATATATAACCATCCGCCTGTGGGTTTTCCTCAGCCACACGGAAAAATTCTTTCAGGCCCGAAGTGAACTCGGGCAGACGTCGGTCAACGTACATCCATTGCCGCCGGTTCATCTACATCAAATAATTAAGTTTATCAAAAAACCATTACAAAACATCATAATATATATATATATATATATAGTTAGCACCGTACAAATGAAAGGATAAAGTTGTTTAACCTTGATTGAGGAGGGAAAGAAAGAGGAGAAAGCTTAAGTGTCGCTCCGGCACCTCATCTCATTTTTGTTTTGTGTAAAATCAAGCGGCATCATTCTCTCAGACATTTCATCGAGCACCTTGTGTGCATGCCAAAGAAATGCAAGGTAGCACTCAACACACACACCTTTCTCCTAGAAAAAGTGAAGTTGTGAATTGGCTAGTTGGAGGTGAGCTGATATAAGGGCTGGGGACCTTTTGCACCGGTTCGTGTTACAAACCGGTGCAAATGAGCTATCTTTTGCCGGTTTGTAACACGAACCGGTGCAAAA
Source organism: Lolium multiflorum (assembly GCA_030979885.1). Lineage (NCBI taxonomy): Eukaryota > Viridiplantae > Streptophyta > Magnoliopsida > Poales > Poaceae > Lolium > Lolium multiflorum. The sequence continues at coordinate 31,361,810 of CM061747.1, read as the reverse complement.
GTCGGCTGACACGTGCGGCGACAAACCTTTTGCACGGTTTGTGTTGCAACGGTGTAAAAGATATCTCATTGCACGGTTGGTAACACAAACCGGTGCAAAAGACGGCCGGCTGCTCCCCACGAACCGGTGCTAATGACCCCCTTTAGCACCGGTTCGTGCCAAATCCGGTGCAAAAGCCATCTGGGGCAAAAAACGAAAGCCCTTGTTTCTACTAGTGTAAAGAAATGAATGGCGTTAAAAATAGAAGGAGAAGCTGCTCTAGATTTGCTACTAATTTGGACAATCAAGAATGAATGAGATCGAGCGAGAGAGAGAGGAAAAAAGTACATTGAAAACTGCTAATCTGGGTGAATGAGACAGAAACCACTCGTGCCCACGTCCCGGACCCACCACACGCCTGCGATGGCGGATCGAGGCGAAGCGAGAAGCCAGAGCCACCCCAACCGTCCACCCCAAGTAATTGCGACAGGGGCCAATACTAATTGCATACGATTTTTGCTAATCGTATCATTTATATCTGGCCATGAGAGTAGAGTGGAGTATAAAGCCACAGCCTTGAAAGGAAAATTCATCCGCACAACGCAGAGCTAACTGACACGTGTCGCTAGTAGCGAACGAGCGCGGGCCGTGTGAATTCTTCCCCGCCATCGCGCGCGCGAGTACCAGACCGAGCATGCATCCATGCGAACTTTTCGCGCGAGTACGCCGAGCCCGCGTACAAGTACGTCCGCGCATGCATCAATGCATCCAGCATCTTCATGTAGCCAGCTAGTAGAAAGTAAAGTGCAACTAGCTACTTTGCAATACTCTGTTTGTGGTACGCGTACGTCCGCTCGCGTACGGCGCATGCCTACGCACGAGTACGGTATAGTTAGGTATAACACGCGAGTACAACTACATACAACACACGAGTACAGTTACATGTATCCCTGAGTACAGTTCTTGCACGAATGAGTACAGGTCTGATGCGTAGCGCGATAGTCTGATCCATAGCAGTAAATCGATCGCGTCATGACGACTACGAGTACGATTCACGAGATAGGTACAATCAGCACACGGTAAGTAGTCGCATACGCGAATACAGGTATAGTCACTCACATAAGACATGTCTGATTGGCGCGTAAGTAAACGATCGCACACAGTACATGTACAATCGCACACACGAATAAAGGAAAAATGCACAAAATACATAGAACAAATCTTTCAGTTTATGCGAGTACAGTTAGATAGACCACTAAAACCATAATAGTAGAGGAAGTACAAAAAAAATATCTTAAAACCTATCAACATGGGATCTAGTTTTGAAGATCTCGACGAGAGGGTCTCAAAAGTGGAAATGGTTCGTAATTTGGACTTACGGTTGTCAAGATATTTCATTTTGAAAAATCGAATCTAGGAAAAAAAAAAGGAATATCTTTTCTCTCCTCCCCACCTTGGTTCCCTTTGCGACACGTGGCGAACAGGAAGACCACTTTCCAGAGATTTTCAGGCAGTGCGCCTTGTCGCGTGCAGAGCAAGTTATTTTCCCTTCGCGAAGGTCAGCCTTTTTTTAGAGAATTCCGAGTAGAGTAGATGCATTTCTGACTGCCACAGGGAGTAGATTGCCCCAACTTACCTGCACGATCTGAATTACCTATACAGCTACCTATGTGATGCCTGGATTGATCGATCGAACCCTGCAAACGATGAGTTTTCAATAGGAACCAGTTGAGCCGCCGCCGCCTGTGCTATGGCGTCGCCGTCAGCCACTGCAGGAAAACCTCTGCCGTGTATATATTCCGGCAATCAGCAATGCCTCGACCTCGACCCTGTTCCAGCTTGCCGCCCGCGGCCCCGCCGTACCATCTCACGTGCTACAAATCTGATTTGGTGTGATATTGCCTGACAAATTAATTAGTCATAATAGTTACATGTTCTTCGATCAAATGTACTTAGATATCTATAGTTTTGGTTTAGTTTAGCCGTACTTCTTATAGATTAAAAAATGAAGAAAAGAACATACTGATTTTCCGGCCCAATTCACGTGCTTCGGAGCAGAACCCTCTTAGAATTCTAATTTGACCGAGGTTAAACCGAATGAGATATTAACTCCGACGAATCTTGTATGTAGCCCAATTTAAAATGTGACCTTGTCTTTATAATTGCAAATTTCAAAAACAGTAAACATGTATCTTTGTTGCAAAAAAAAAAGACATACTAATGTAAGACTTCATTTTTCATGAGAGAGGATAATATATAATATTTTATCTACTATCGAGTTAGTTCGCCCCCCTATGTCCAAATCCTGGATCCGCCCTTGACGCTACGGCCCCACACGCTAAGGCCCCCGCTCCGCTCATATAACCAAACACGGTCTCGTCCTGTCCCACGCGGTCCCTTTCTACCAGCCCCACACGACGCGGCCCTACATGACGCAGCCCCACTCGTCAGCACGGAACGGTCAACTAAACGGGATTCCTCCCGTCCGAACTCCTTGTGAGGGTTTCAGACAAGAGCTTGGGAAAAACTGAGAAAAAACTAAGGAGCTGGAGAAAACTGAGTACAACTAAGAACCCAAAGACACGAAAATAGAAATCCCTATATAATATATCATGCAATGGTTCAGGGACACACAAGTTCGACCTGACCAGTCCGAGAAACCATATTTCCCATGCATACCTACGAGCCACATGGGTGTAGTATTCCAGAGAGTTGTGTGATCAGATCCTTACACAAACGAAATCAACACATCGATACCTAATCTTCTGATATGGTTTGCAAGTCCTATGCGTGCGTCCCCAAGTTTTTTTTAAACAGGGGTCGGTCCCGGAGGGACCTAGAAGCTTTCATTCAGTGGTGGCAACAATTACAAAGAGGACCAACAAAATATTTAAAAATACAATCAAGTCCAAAAAATAGCATTGAGGATCCTAAAAGTAGAACAGAGACATCGGGTCCAGCTCCTTTGCCACCGCATCAACACGCCGCAGTACAGCCGGGCACAACGCCGCCGTGGACGGAACCACTCGGGGCGTAGTACTAGGAGCTTACTGGAGCTTTGGGGACTCCTAGTTGGCATGGCAGCCTGGAGGTCGTTCATCTCCTTCAATCCTCTGTCAGAAAAAACCGCATCCGGAATGGAGGTGAGAGAGGTTTCCCTTCGACCATTGTAGAAGGCAGCCAAATACGGGCTACCTTGCACTAGTAGAAAACTAGCAATAGGTAGAATATCTTTTTGTCGTGCACCAAATAACCATGCGCCACTAAAAAATTATGTGGCGCACCTAGGCACGTGCGCCACTAAATAATGGCATTTCTGTGGCGCACCAACTCTCCATGCACCACATAATTAGGCATTTCTGTGGCGCACCACCTCTCCATGCGTCATAGAAATCTGGTGGGCCCGCAGCCAATTGTTGGGTTGACCAATTCTGAGTAATTATGTCATGCGCCACAGAAAGCAGCATTTATGTGGCGCATGGAGCTACATGCGCCGCTGAAGTTTTCTCAACCGTCCACACACCCACCCACCCCCCGGTTGCCTATTTAGTGTTAAAAAAATCACAGAAAATTATAGAAACTTCAAAAAAAATTCCTTTGAACTGTATATTAAGTGCTATACTTGTAGGGAAAATTGGAAAACGTGAATTTCAATGTATTTTGCAGAAAAAGATCATGAAATCTTGCACAATATATAAAAATGACCCGGAGAAAATTCTACAAACGAATTCAGCTCCCTTCGGCCGTTTTGAAATTTACAGAATCGGCTAATTCCAAACTAGTAAAAAGTTACGGCAAAGTCAAGATTTTTTCCTACAAAAAAAAATTAAAAAAAAAATTATGTGACGCACCAAATGCACATGCGCCATAGAATTGTTAGGCCGGAACTTGAAATCCAGCGGTGACTTCTATGGCGCACAGAATATGCGCCATAGAAATTCAAAAACATGTGCCACATATATGCAGTTTCCTAGTAGTGTTGGATGCTCTCTCGAGAGTAGCTTCAGTGCTCCCCTTCTGCCAACTAGCCACCCAGCAACCACCATCAGGGATTCTCCTTTCCTCAACATCTCCCCGACGAGATGGAAGGAGCCCAAAATCATAACCCCCAACGACCAGCCTGCAAGATGAAATCAAGCTTATTCTAGGAGATGTCGGCGTCACCCCAACCGGCCACTCACAGCACCACGCCGCCAACACGAGGAAGAGTAGCACCGAAGACCACTGCTGGCTCAAGAACAACAGTGAGACGCTCCAACACAATGGCATAACGCCAACAAGGCAACAGCCAAACCTAAAACCTAGATCTACACTAGCTCTATACAAGGGAGGGGTCCCTCACCCACCATGACACCGGCAGTCGCCCGAGAAGGGAGGGGGATAGGCTGTATGGCCGGATCTGGTCGAAAACGAGAGAGAGCGGTGGGGTGGAGGGGGAACAAGAGAGGTTCAGTCCGTGTGCCTCCGAGTCATCAGTTTGATCCATATAATAAAAAATTATATAACTTAAAGGTTATACCATTAGAAAATATGGCGATGTAAGGTTCTTATGATATGTTTTTTTGGAACATATATCACATATTAAGTTGATCAAATTTATAACTTAATTCACTCTCATGAGTATTGAACGGGACTGCAGGGAGTACTAATACTAGATGAGAAAATAGGATATATGGGGCGCGTTTGGTAGGCTGCATGCCCCTTGGCTCGCATCAGGCCAGCAATTTTTGGCCCGTTTGGTTGCTTGGGCCGAGCCGCGTTCTTACAAGAAACGATTCTCAAAGCAGTGTCGGGCCAGACCCTGGAGGAACGCCTGGAATGGCAATTTCTAGCGGTGCAAGCAAATATCCACGCCCGCTGATGCAGAAGGGCATCTTCAGCGCATGCGCGGAGACGAGAATGGAGATGGCGGGAGCTGCGGCTTGCATCGATGAAAAGCGAAAAGGGGGCGGGGATTCCATCACCCTCGCCGCGCCCCATGGCCTATTTCACCCCCTCCTCCACTGTCCCCCCCAAATTTTGAGCTCCTCCTTCCTTCGGCAAGCAGGTAAGAGGCGCACGCATCTTCGGTCGGCGACGGTTGCAGCGGCGGCGGCGAGTACATCAGGGCTGCTTCATCTACTTCTGGTCCAGTGCATCTTCACCTCCGGTGATGACTGTAAGCCATCCCTTATCCCGGTACCACGGTAATGTTTAGATCTAGGTTAGGAGTAGTCAGATCTTGTCTAGGGTTTGGTCTTGTAGCAGGGGTTAGTTCGGATTGTGGTGAGCTATCATGATCTTGCTAGGGTTCAATATTTCCGGTTGCTACTTTGTCCCAAATATGCTCACCTGCCATGATTTTGCAAGGGTTTGTGCTATTCACCGTTGCAATGAACTGCTTGTCTGATTTAGGAGGTGGTATGGTTTGTGCTATTCACATGTCTTTGTTTCCAAGTAGATTCACGTTATATGTACTATGATGTGTGTAGGACTCCTTCTGTGATGACTTTAGCCACTCTCAGATCCCTTCGCAAGTTCCCGATTCACAACCTTCCTATGACTCCAAGTTGGCGGTCACCCATCCGCACGTGTCGACCTGGTGGCTCGAGCCGCAGAAGATCGCGCTAAGTGATACGCGAGATGCACACGTCCGTTGGGAATCCCAAGTGGAAGGTATGATGCGTATAGAAGCAAGTTTCCCTCAGTATGAAACCAAGGTTATCGAACCAGTAGGAGCCAAGAAGCACGTGAAGGTTGTTGGTGGAGGAGTGTAGTGCGGCGCAACACCAGTGAAACCGGCGCCAACGTGGAACCTGCACAACACAATCAAAGTACTTTGCCCCAACACAGTGAGGTTGTCAATCTCACCGGCTTGCTGAAAACAAAGGATTAAGCGTATCGAGTGGAAGATGGTGTTTGTTTGCAAAGAACAGAAAAGCAGTAGAATGTATTCAGATGTAAAAGAATGGACCGGGGTCCACAGTTCACTAGAGGTGTCTCTCCAATAAGATAACTAACATGCTGGGTGAACAAATTACAGGCGGGCAATTGACAAATAAAGATTCAATACATATCAATGATGATTACTATGTGATTTAATCAGGGCATTACGACAAAGTACATAGACCGCTATCCAGCATGCATCTATGCCTAAATAATCCACCTTCAGGTTATCATCCGAACCCCTTCCAGTATTAAGTTGTAAACAACAGATAATTGCATTAAGTATGGTGCATAATGTAATCAACACAAATATCCTTAGACAAAGCATCAATGTTTTATCCCTAGTAGCAACAGCACATCCACAACCTTAGAACTTTCTGTCACTGTCCCAGATTAAATGGAGGCATGAACCCACTATCGAGCATAATTACTCCCTCTTGGAGTTACAAGTATCAACTTGGCCAGAGCCTCTACTAGCAACGGAGAGCATGCAAGAACATAAACAACACATATATAATAGATTGATAATCAACTTAACATAATATTCTATATTCATCGGATCTCACCAAACACAACATGTAGCATTACAAATAGATGATCTTGATCATGTTAGGCAGCTCACAAGATCTAAACAATGATAGCACATGCGGAGAAGACAACCATCTAGCTACTGCTATGGACCCATAGTCCAAGGATGAACTACTCACGCATCAATCCGGAGGCGGGCATGATGATGTAGAGCCCCTCCGGTGATGATTCCCCTCTCCGGCAGGTGCCGGACGATCTCTGAATCCCCCGAGATGGATTCGCGACGGCGTCTCTGGAAGGTTTTCCGTATCGTGGCTCTCGGTACGGGGGTTTCGCGACGAAGGCTATTTGTAGGCGGAAGGTTAGGTCGGGGGGCGCGAGGGCCCCACACCAGGCCGGCGCGGCCAGGGGCTTGGCCGCGTGCCCTAGTGTGTCGGCGCCTCGTGGCCCCACTTCCTTCCCCTTCGGTCTTCTGGAAGCTTCGTGTAAAAATAGGACCCTGGGCGTTGATTTCGTCCAATTCCGAGAATATTTCCTTACTAGGATTTCTGAAACCAAAAACAGCAAAAAACAACAACTGGCGCTTCGGCATCTTGTTAATAGGTTAGTGCCGGAAAATGTATAATAATGATGTAAAGTATGTATAAAACATTCAAGTATTGTCATAAAAGTAGCATGGAACATAGAAATTATAGATACGTTTGAGACGTATCACTAGGTTAACCACGAAGAACAAGACCACGGGGAAGCGGAGAGCCCTTGAAGACGGGCGAAAGGAATGCCACCATGAAATGGCTTCCATTCATGTCCAGCTTCGTGTTGGAGAAGATGTGCGACTTGATCCAAAGCGGAGTGAGAACTGACAAAGGATTCAAGGAAGACCATCTCAATGCTGTGGCGAAGGGCCTTTTTTACCATTGTGGTGTGTCCGTCAGCTCCACTCAGGTGTACAACCCCCTGAGGAAGTGGAGGCAGAGGTGGCTGATACGTCTCCAACGTATCGATAATTTCTTATGTTCCATGGTACTTTATTGATGATACCTACATGTTTTATGCACATTATATGTCGTATTTACGCATTTTCTGGAACTAACCTATTAACAAGATGCGAAGAGCCAGTTGCTGCTCACTGTTTTGGTTTCAGAAGTCCTAGCATAGCGAAATGATCGGGGGTCCTACTTTTCACGAAGCTCCGAGAGACCGAGGGATAGAAGTGGGCGACGAGCGCCGCCACCTAGGGCGCTGGCGAGAGGGGGGCGCCGCCCTATGGTGTGGGCCCTCGTCATCCCGACTTTGCCCTTCCGCCTACGCAAAGCCTCCGTCGCGAAAACCCCAGTACCGAGAGCCACGTCGAAAACCTTCCAGGCCGCCGCCCGTGATCCATGGGGTTGAGATCGCCTCCGGCCCCTGCCGGAGAGATTCATCTCCCGGAGGACTCTACACCGCCATGGTCGCCTCCGGAGTGATGAGTGAGTAGTTCACCCTGGACTATGGGTCCATAGCAGTAGCTAGATGGTCGTCTTCTCCTAATTGTGCTTCATTGTTGGATCTTGTGAGCTGCCTAACATGATCAAGATCATCTATGTAATACTATATGTTGTGTTTGTCGGGATCCGATGGATAGAGAATACTATGTTATGGTGATTATCAATCTATTGTTTATGTGTTGTTTATGATCTTGCATGCTCTCCGTTATTAGAGGCGGCCAATTTTGCTCTTAACTCCAAGAGGGAGTATTTATGCTCGATAGTGGGTTCATGCCTTCATTGACACCTGGGACAGTGACAGAAAGTTCTAAGGTTGTGATGTGCTGTTGCCACTAGGGATAAAACATTGATTCTATGTCTAAGGATGTAGTTGTCGATTACATTACGCACCATATACTTGTCTGTTGCTTTGCAACTTAATACTGAATGGGGTTCGGATGATAACCTGAAGGTGGACTTTTTAGGCATAGATGCAGTTGGATGGCGGTCTATGTACTTTGTCGTAATGCCCTGATTAAATCTCATTATATTTATCATATCATGTATATGCATTGTTATGCCCTTCTCTATTTGTCAATTGCCCACTGTAATTTGTTCACCCAACATGCTTTTATCTTACGGGAGAGACACCTCTAGTGAACTGTGGACCCCGGTCCTATTCTTTACATAGCATACAATCTACTGCAATACTTGTTACTGTTTTCTTGCAAACAATCATCTTCCACACAATACGGTTAATCCTTTGTTGGTGAGATTGACAACCTCACTTTTACGTTGGGACAAAGTACTGGGTTGTGTTGTGCATGTTCCACGTTGGCGCCGGAATCCCTGTTGTTGCGCGCATCACATTTCGCCACCATCAACCTTCAACGTGCTTCTTGGCTCTTCCTGGTTCGATTAAACCTTGGTTTCCTTCTGAGGGAAACTTGCTACTGTGCGCATCATACCTTCCTCTTGGGGTTCCCAACGAACGTGTGAGTTACACGCCATCAAGCTCTTTTTAGCGCCGTTGCCGGGAGATCAAGACACGCTGCAATGGGAGTCTTCTCCAATCTCTTTACTTTGTTTTTGTCTTGCTTTATTTTATTTATTACTTTGTTTGCTGCACCTAAACAAAACACAAAAAAATTAGTTGCTAGTTTTACTTTATTTACTGTTTTGCTCTCTATATCAAAAACACAAAAAAATTAGTTACTTGCATTTACTTTATCTAGTTTGTTTTATTTACCGTTGCTAAAATGAATACCCCTGAAAATACTAAGTTGTGTGACTTCACAAATGCAAATAATAATGATTTCCTATGCACACCTATTGCTCCATGCTACGTCCAATTTGCATCACTATTTTGTATCATAATTTGCTGTTATTCATTGATATATTTCATATTGGGACACAATACTTATGTTATTTCATCTATTTTGCATGTTTCATCATCATTGGAGGATCAAGCACCGGAGCCAGGATTCTGCTGGAAAAAGCACCGTCAGAACACAATATTTCGGAAGATCAACTGTGGAAGGGAATTTCACGTAAATTCCTATTTTTCCAGATGACGGAGGGAGCCAGAAGGGGGAGCAGAGAGGAGCCACTGTGGGCCCAGACCCTAGGGCGGCGCGGCCCAGGGCCTGGCCGCGCCACCCTGTGGTCTGGGGGGCCCACGACCCCTTTCGCCTCATTTTCTTCGCGTACTCCTTCGTCCCGAAAACCTAAGCCAGAGGGAGGACCTCACGAAGAGTTACAGCCGCCTCTGCGGGGCGGAGAACACCAGAGAGAAAAGAGCTCTCCGGCGGGCAGGAATCCGCCGGGGAAATTCCCTCCCGGAGGGGGAAATCGACGCCATCGCCATCGTCATCGAGCGGGACATCATCTCCACCATCATCATCATCATCTCCACCATCTACACCGCCATCACCACCGCTGCACCTCGTCACCGCTGTAACAATTTGGGTTAAATCTTGATTGTATGATAGGGGAAACTCTCCCGGCATTATTCTCTACTTGTTATAGATGCTATTGAGTGAAACCATTGAACCAAGGTTTATGTTCAGATTGTTATTCATCATCATATCTGATAAGACCCCGATTGTGGCCCGATCTCGCGAATGACCCAAGGAATCAAGGGGGAAAGAGGGGGAGAGGCGGAAGAACACTAAGAACACGAAGAACACACGAAGATCCACGCACACCAACCCGATACAATCGATGCTTACCCTCACGGCTCGATGGACCGTGCCAATAGAATCCGCCCGGAAGAGACTCGAGGTAGAATTCCGAGAGGAGAGACCGGTGGGGAGGACGAATCAAGGAGTGGGAGAGAGAGTGTAAAACACTAGAATCTCACACTACCAAATCCATACATCCACAAGGGTTGCCTTGATTACAGAGGGATGATACCCAAGGGAGACTAAGCTCAAAGTTAGGTTTGAGTTCTAAACAAGTCTGAAAAGTAAAGGAGGGGTCCCAGCTACTTAAATAGGCAAGCACAGCCAGCAAGGGCGAACAGGTACGCGAATGGATAAGTCAAGGCAGTTTGGTGGGGTATTCCCGTCGGATCCGGTTGGGCGTCCGGTCAGACCGGGCCTGTGACCGGGCTGTCCGGTCAGGGGTCCGGTCTGACCGGGCCTGTGACCGGGCTGTCCGGTCATGGGTCCGGTCGACCGGCCGCCAACCGGGATTCTGCGAAGAGTCCGGTCCTGGGTCCGGTCGTCGTCCGGTACGAGGGAGTTGGCCGGTTTGCGCCCGGTTGACCGGGCCTGTGGCCGGGGCGTCCGGTCGTGGGTCCGGTCTGACCGGGCTCTGGACCGGCCAGCGTCCTTCTCTTCCTTGGCGCTCTTCGGGCGACGTCGGCTTCGGCTTCATGTTCATCTCCAGGTTCCTCTGCTCCTCTCCTTCCCTTGACCATGGCGTCTCATCCTCTCCGGGGTCTTGATGCTCCACGTACCTAATCACACAAAGTGTTTCGGCATGAGGTAGCATTCCATCCAATGGTGTATCGAGGTCGAGGGTAGTGAGGAGCGAGTTCACCTTGTCATGTATCGCTTTAGCTCGAGCCCGTGTCATTGGTCCACTTGGGGGACTTGTTGGCCTTGATGTAGTGTCGTTGGCGAGCGGGGCTACATCATCTCCCCCCCCTTGGGAGAGAGTCGTCCTCGACTCTTGTTCCTCCTCATCTCCATGATGTGGGGAGAGATCCGAGATGTTGAAAGTGTTGCTCACCAAGTACTTGGATGTCGGTATGTCGATGACGTAGGCGTTGTTGTTGATGCGCTTGAGTACCTTGAAAGGTCCATCTCCTCTTGGCTTGAGCTTGGAGTTGCGTTCTTGAGGGAACCTTTCTTTCCTTAGGTGAACCCAAACGAGGTCTCCTTCTTCAAACACTCGTTCTTTCTTCTTGGCGTTGAGGCGGTTAGCTTGGCGAAGGACATGGTCTTGTATGGTTGCTCTTGTTTCTTCATGTAGTTTCTTCATGGCGGTGGTGCGCTCGTCGAAGTCCATGTTGGTCCTTTGATGAAGAGGGAGTGGGAGGATGTCGAGTGCCGTTGGAGGTTCGAATCCATAGACGATCATGAAGGGACTCCGTAATGTTGTGGAGTGCTTGGCTCTATTGTAGGCGAACTCCGCGTGGGGGAGGCAATCTTCCCATGACTTCAAGTTTTTCTTCACAAGTGTGCGAAGGAGTGTGGAGAGGCTTCGATTGACCACTTCGGTTTGTCCATCGGTTTGAGGGTGCGAGGACGATGAGAACAAGAGCTTGACTCCAAACTTTGCCATGAGCGACTTCCATAGATAACTCATGAACTTGACGTCTCGATCCGACACAATGCTTGCCGGTATCCCATGTAGGCGAACCACTTCCCTGAAAAACAATGAAGCAATGTGTGAAGCATCATCGCTCTTATGACATGGTATAAAATGAGCCATTTTTGAGAACCTATCCACTACCACAAAGATTGAATCATGCCCATGCTTTGTTCTTGGTAAGCCTAACACAAAGTCCATGCTTATATCCGACCAAGGTGCATATGGAATGGGTAAAGGTATGTAAAGACCATGGGGATTGGATGTTGACTTAGCTTGTAAGCACGTTGTGCAACGGTTGCAAAGGCGCTCCACGTCTCGCTTCATGCGTGGCCAATAGTAGTGTGTGGATAGCATCGAAAGAGTCTTGTCGCGTCCAAAATGACCCATGAGGCCACCTCCATGTGACTCTTGCAAAAGCAACTTACGAAGAGAAGACTCGGGTATGCAAACTTTGTTAGCTTTAAACAAGTAGCCATCATGCAAGTAGAAATCATCAAAACCTCGGTCAATGGAACACTTTTCAAAGATTGGTCCAAAGAAAGAATCGGAAGGGTAAAGTTCTTTGATCTCCTCAAGACCCAAAATGTGAAACTCCAAGCGGGTGAGTAGGAGAGTAATCTTGCGGGAAAGTGCATCCGCAACCACATTTTCCTTGCCCTTTTTGTATTTGATTACATAAGGGAAGGACTCGATGAACTCAACCCACTTAGCATGTCTCTTGTTCAAATTGTGTTGACTTTTCAAATACTTCAAGGACTCATGATCCGAATGGATAACAAACTCTTTTGGCCAAAGGTAGTGTTGCCAAACTTCAAGAACACGAACCAAAGCATAAAGCTCCTTGTCATATATAGGATAGTTGAGGCGTGCGCCATCCAACTTCTCGCTATAGTATGCCACGGGTTTTCCATTTTGCATGAGAACACCACCGATTCCAAGTCCACTCGCGTCACATTCTATCTCAAATGTTTTAGCAAAATCGGGAAGAGCAAGTAGTGGTGCCTCGGTGAGTCTCTTTTTCAATTCATCAAAAGCTTTTTGTTGTGCTTTGCCCCAAACGAACGGAACATTCTTTTTTGTAAGCTCGTTTAAAGGGCAAGCAATGGTGCTGAAATCTTTCACAAAGCGGCGGTAAAATCCGGCAAGTCCATGGAAGCTTCTAACTTGACCAACATTTGTGGGAGTGGGCCAATTGTGGATGGCCTCAACTTTGGAAGAATCAACTTCAATCCCGTTGGCGGAAACCACAAAACCAAGAAAAACCAATTTGTTTTGAGCGAAATGGCATTTTGGAAGGTTGGCAAAGAGCTTCTCGTGGCGCAAGATGCATAAGACTTCTCTCACATGTTGAACATGGTCCTCGAGATTTTTGCTATAGATGAGGATATCATCAAAATAGACAACCACGCTCTTGCCAATGAGAGGTCGCAAAATGTGATTCATAAGACGCATGAAAGTGGAAGGAGCATTGGAAAGACCAAATGGCATGACAAGCCATTCATAGAGACCAAGCTTGGTCTTGAATGCCGTCTTCCATTCATCACCAATTGCCATGCGAATTTGGTGGTAGCCACTACGCAAATCAATCTTAGAGAAAATGGTGGCACCACTCAATTCATCAAGCATGTCATCTAAACGCGGAATGGGATGGCGATAACGGACGGTAATGGCATTGATAGGGCGGCAATCCATACACATCCGTTGCGTCTCATCCGGTTTAGGCACAAGAATGACGGGAACGGCACAAGGGCTAAGGCTTTCTCGGACATACCCTTTAGCGAGGAGGTCTTGTATTTGTCGTTGTATCTCCTTGGTATCTTCGGGGTTGGTGCGGTAGGCGGCGCGGTTTGGTAGGGGAGCGCCGGGTATGAGGTCGATGCGATGCTCGATGCCCCGAAGCGGTGGTAGTCCATGAGGTAGCTCGTCGGGGAAGACGTCTTGGAACTCCTTCAAAAGAGACAACAAAGACGAAGGAATGTTGGTTAAGTCATTAGTCTCCGCCGAGAGGCCCTTGCAAATGAGCACGTAGTGTATGGTGGTGGATGGGTTGTCTTTCACTTCTCTCCACTCGCTTTTGGTGGCTAGGAGGACACTCTTTCTCTCACTCATATGTGGGTGGTGGCGCTCACTCTCTTTTTGGTGGGTAGCTCCCTCTCCTCTCAACTCACTATGGTGGATGTGGTGTTGTGCCCTCGCTAAAGCCTTCGCATTGTCGGCGATGATTTGGCTAGGAGTCATTGGGCGAAGCTCGAACTTCTTGTCCTTGACCTTGAAGGTGTATGCATTGGAGAAACCATCATGTATGGCCTTCTTGTCAAATTGCCATGGGCGGCCAAGCAACATGTGGCACACGGTCATAGGCACGACACACTCGACGGGAACCCCAGAGGAAGGTATGATGCGAAGTTGCACGGTCCCTCAGAAAGAAACCAAGGTTTAATCGAACCAGTAGGAGCCAAGAAGCACGTTGAAGGTTGATGGTCGCGAAATGTGATGCGGCGCAACACCAGGGATTCCGGCGCCAACTAGGAACCTGCACAACACAACCAAAGTACTTTGTCCCAACGAAACAGTGAGGTTGTCAATCTCACCGGCTTGCTGTAACAAAGGATTAAACGTATCGAGTGGAAGATGTTTGCAAAGAAAACAGTAAAACAAGTAGATTGTATGCTATGTAAAGAATAGGACCGGGGTCCACAGTTCACTAGAGGTGTCTCTCCCATAAGATAAAAGCATGTTGGGTGAACAAATTACAGTCGGGCAATTGACAAATAGAGAAAGGCATAACAATGCATATACATGACATGGTAAATATAGTGAGATTTAATTGGGCATTACGACAAAGTACATAGACCGCCATCCAACTGCATCTATGCCTAAAAAGTCCACCTTCAGGTTATCATCCGAACCCCCTCCAGTATTAAGTTGCAAAGCAACAGACAATTGCATTAAGTATTGTGCGTAATGTAATCAATAACTACATCCTTAGACATAGCATCAATGTTTTATCCCTAGTGGCAACAGCACATCACAACCTTAGAACTTTCTGTCACTGTCCCAGGTATCAATGAAGGCATGAACCCACTATCGAGCATAATTACTCCCTCTTGGAGTTAAGAGTAAAAACTTGGCCAGAGCCTCTACTAATAACGGAGAGCATGCAAGATCATAAACAACACATGAACAATAGATTGATAATCACCATAATCATAGTACTCTCTATCCATCGGATCCCGACAAACACAACATATAGTATTACAAATAGATGATCTTGATCATGTTAGGCAGCTCACAAGATCCAACAATGAAGCACAACAAGGAGAAGACGACCATCTAGCTACTGCTATGGACCCATGGTCCAGGGGTGGACTACTCACTCATCACTCCGGAGGCGATCATGGCGATGAAGAGTCCTCCGGGAGATGAATCCCCTCTCCGGCAGGGTGCCGGAGGCTCCAGAATCCCCCGAGATGGGATTCGCGGCGGCGGCGTCTCTGTAAGGTTTTCCGTATCGTGGCTCTCGGTACTGGGGGTTTCGCGACGGGAGCTTTAAGTAGGCGGAAGGTCAACGCGAGGGGCCACACGAGGGGCCCAGGGGGCAGGGCCGCGCGGCCAAGGGCTGGGCCGCGCGGCCACCCCCCTGGCTGCCTCGTGGCCCCACTTCGTTAGGTCTTCGGTCTTCTGGAAGCTTCGTGCAAAAATAGGACCCTGGGCGAAAGTTTCGTCCAATTCCGAGAATATTTCTTTACTAGGATTTCTGAAACCAAAAACAGCAGAAAACAGCAACTGGCTCTTCGGCATCTTGTTAATAGGTTAGTTCCAGAAAATGCATAAATATGACATATAATGTGCATAAAACATGTAGGTATCATCAATAAAGTAGCATGGAACATAAGAAATTATCGATACGTTGGAGACGTATCAGCATCCCCAAGCTTAGTTCTGCTCGTCCCGAGCAGGTAAAACGATAACAAAGATAATTTCTGAAGTGACATGCCATCATAATCTTGATCATACTATTTGTAAACATATGTAATGAATGCAGCGATCAAAGCAAAGGTAATGACATGAGTAAACAACTGAATCATATAGCAAAGACTTTTCATGAATAGTACTTCAAGACAAGCATCAATAAGTCTTGCATAAGAGTTAACTCGTAAAGCAATAAATCAAAGTAAAGGTGTTGAAGCAACACATAAGAAGATTAAGTTTCAGCGGTTGCTTTCAACTTGTAACATGTATATCTCATGGATATTGTCAACATAAAGTAATATAACAAGTGCAATATGCAAGTATGTAGGAATCAATGCACAGTTCACACAAGTGTTTGCTTCTTAAGGTGGAAGGAGATAGGTAAACTGACTCAACAATAAAAGTAAAAGAATGGTCCTTCGCAGAGGAAAGCATCGATTGCTGTATTTGTGCTAGAGCTTTTATTTTGAAAACATGAAACAATTTTGTCAACGGTAGTAATAAAGCATATGAGTTATGTAAATTATATCTTACAAGTTGCAAGCCTCACGCATAGTATACTAATAGTGCCCGCACCTCGTCCTACTTAACTTGGACTACCGGATCTTTGCATGCCATGTTTCAACCAAGTGTCACAAAGGGGTACCTCCATGCCGCCTGTACAAAGGTCTAAGGAGAATGCTCGCATTTGGATTTCTCGCTTTTGATTATTCTCAACTTAGACATCCATACCGGGACAACATGGACAACAGATAATGGACTCCTCTTTAATGCATAAGCATGTAGCAAAGTTATTATTCTCATATGAGATTGAGGATATATGTCCAAAACTGAAACTTCCACCATGATTCATGGCTTTAGTTAGCGGCCCAATGTTCTTCTCTAACAATTTTGCATGCTCCAACCACTAAAATGATAGACCTTCAGACAAGACGGACATGCATAGCAACTCACATGATATTCAACAATAGTTGATGGCGTTCCCCAGAAACATGGTTATCGCACAACAAGCAACTTAATAAAATATAAAGTGCATAAGTACATATTCAATACTACGATAGTTTTTAAGGCTATTTTGTCCCATGAGCTATATATTGCAAAGGTGAATGATGGAATTTTAAAGGTAGCACTCAAGCAATTTACTTTGGAATGGCGGGTAAATACCATGTAGTAGGTAGGTATGGTGGACACAAATGGCATAGTGGTTGGCTCAAGGATTTTGGATGCATGAGAAGTATTCCCTCTCGATACAAGGTTTAGGCTAGCAAGGTTATTTGAAGCAAACTCAAGGATGAACAAGTGCAGCAAGACTCACATAAAAGACATATTGTAAACATTATAAGACTCTACACTGTCTTCCTTGTTGTTCAAAACTCAATACTAGATATTATCTAGACCTTAGAGAAACCAAATATGCAAATCAAATTTTAGCAAGCTCTATGTATTTCTTCATTAATGGGTGCAAAGCATATGATGCAAGAGCTTAAACATGAGCACAACAATTGCCAAGTATCACATTATCCAAGACATTTTAGAATTACTACATGTAGCATTTTCCAATTCCAACCATATAACAAATTAACGAAGAAGAAACTTCGCCTTGAACATTATGAGTAAAGCCTAAGGACACATGTGTCCATATGCAACAGCGGAGCGTGTCTCTCTCCCACAAAGTGAATGCTAGGATCCATCTTATTCAAACAAAAACAAAAACGAAAACAAACCGACGCTCCAAGTAAAGAACACAAGATGTGACTGAATAAAAATATAGTTTCAGGGGAGGAACCTGATGATGTTGTCGATGAAGAAGGGGATGCCTTGGGCATCCCCAAGCTTAGACGCTTGAGTCTTCTTAAAATATGCAGGGATGAACCACGGGGGCATCCCCAAGCTTAGAGCTTTCACTCCTCTTGATCTTAGTATATCATTCTCCTCTCTTGACCCTTGAAAACTTCCTTCACACCAAACTTCAAGCAAACTCATTAGAGGGTTAGTGCATCATTAATAATTCACACATTCAGAGGTGACACAATCATTCTTTTCACTTCTGGACATTGCATAATGCTACTGGACATTAATGGATCAAAGAAATAAATCCAACATAGCAAAAGAGGCAATGCGAAATAAAAGGCAGAATCTGTCAAAAACAGAACAGTCCGTAAAGACGAATTTATAAATGGCACCAGACTTGCTCAAATGGAAAAACTCAAAACTAATGAAAGTTGCGTACATATCTGAGGATCACGCTCGTAAATTGGCAGATTTTTTCGAATTTTCTACAGAGAATTATGCCCAGATTCGTGACAGACAGCAATGCTGTTTCTGCGCAGCGATCCCAAATATAACATCAACTTTGACATAGAAACTTTACTTGGCACAAAAACATGATAAGGAGAGGTTGCTACAGTAGTAAACAACTTCCAAGACTCAATAAAACAAAAAATTGCTGTAGGTAAAAACATGGGTTGTCTCCCATAAGCGCTTTTCTTTAACGCCTTTCAGCTAGGCGCAGAAAGTGCAAATCAAGTAACATCGAGAGTAGAAGCATCAACATCATAGCTTGTTCTAATAATAGAATCAAAAGGCAACTTCATTCTCTTTCTAGGGAAGTGTTCCATACCTTTCTTGAGAGGAAATTGATATTTAATATTACCTTCCCTCATATCAATAACAGCACCAACAGTTCGAAGAAAAGGTCTTCCCAACACAATTGGACAAGATGCATTGCATTCGATATCCAAGACAACAAAATCAACGGGGACAAGGTTATTGTTAACCGTAATATGCACATTATCAATCCTCCCCAAAGGTTTCTTTTTAACATTATCGGCAAGATTAACATCCAAATAACAATTCTTTAATGGTGGCAAGTCAAGCATATCATAAATCTTTTTAGGCATAACAGAAATACTTGCACCAAGATCACATAAGGCATTACATTCAAAGTCATTGAATTTCATTTTAATGATGGGTTCCCAACCATCTTCTAACTTTCTAGGAATAGAAGTTTCAAGTTTTAGTTTCTCTTCTCTAGCTTTTATGAGAGCATTTGTAATATGTTTTGTAAAGGCTAAATTTATAGCACTAGCATTAGGACTTTTAGCAAGTTTTTGCAAGAACTTTATAACTTCAGAGATGTGGCAATCATCAAAATCTAAATCATTATGAGCTACAGCAATGGGATCATTATTCCCAAGGTTGGAAAAAATTTCAGCAGTTTTATCACAAGCAGTTTCAGCAGTTTTAGCAATTTCAGGCAGTTTTGTACGCTTTGCACTAGGAGTAGAAACATTGCCAACACCAATTATTTTACCATTGATAGTAGGAGGTGCAGCAACATGTGGAGAATTAGCATTACTAGTGGTGGTAATAGTCCAAACTTTAGCTACATTATTCTCTTTAGCTAGTTTTTCATTTTCTTCTCTATCCCACCTAGCACGCAACTCAGCCATTAATCTTATATTCTCATTAATTCTAACTTGGATGGCATTTGCTGTAGTAGTAATCTTATTATCAATATCATTATTAGGCATAACTTTCAACTTTAAAAGATTAACATCAGAGGCAAGTCTATCAACTCTAGAAGCAATAGTATCAATTTTATCAAGCTTTTCCTCAACAGATTTGTTAAAAGCAGTTTGTGTACTAATAAATTCTTTAAGCATGGCTTCAAGACCAGAGGGTACACTTCTATTATTGTTGTAAGAATTCCCATAAGAATTACCATAACCATTACCATTAGCAGAAGGATATGGCCTATAGTTATTACCAGAGTTGTTCCTATAAGCATTGTTGTTGAAATTATTATTTTTAATGAAATTCACATCAACATTTTCTTCTTGAGCAACCAATGAAGCTAAAGGAACATTATTTGGATCAACATTAGATCTACCATTCACAAGCATAGACATAATCACATCAATCTTATCACTCAAGGAAGAGGTTTCTTCAACAGAATTTACCTTCTTACCTTGTGGAGCTCTTTCCGTGTGCCATTCAGAGTAATTCACCATCATATCATCAAGAAGTTTTGTAGCCGCCCCCAATGTGATGGACATAAAAGTACCTCCAGCAGCTGAATCCAATAAATTCCGCGAAGAAAAATTTAGTCCTGCATAGAAGGTTTGGATAATCATCCAAGTAGTCAGTCCATGGGTTGGGCAATTCTTTACCAAAGTTTTCATTCTCTCCCAAGCTTGAG
Organism: Lolium multiflorum; assembly: GCA_030979885.1. NCBI lineage: Eukaryota > Viridiplantae > Streptophyta > Magnoliopsida > Poales > Poaceae > Lolium > Lolium multiflorum. Next base: position 31,341,917 of record CM061747.1, on the reverse strand, counting down.
CAACATGTTCAGTATCTAATTGTTTAAAATTCATTATGCTACTTCTCAAAGAAATAATTTTAGCGGGAGGATAATATCTACTAATAAAAGCATCCTTGCATTTAGTCCATGAATCAATACTATTCTTAGGCAAAGATAGCAACCAATCTTTAGCTCTTCCTCTTAATGAGAAAGGAAACACTTTCAATTTAATAATATCACCATCTACATCTTTATACTTTTGCATTTCACAAAGTTCAACAAAATTATTGAGATGGGCAGCAGCATCATCAGAACTAGCACCAGAAAATTGTTCTCTCATGACTAGATTTAGTAAAGCAGGTTTAATTTCAAAGAATTCTGCTGTAGTAGCAGGTGGAGCAATAGGTGTGCATAGGAAATCATTATTATTTGCATTTGTGAAGTCACACAACTTAGTATTTTCAGGGTTGGCCATTTTAGCAACAGTAAATAAAGCAAACTAGATAAAGTAAATGCGAGTAACTAATTTTTTTGTGTTTTTGATATAGCAAACAAGATAGCAAATAAAGTAAAACTAGCAACTAATTTTTTTGTATTTTGATTTAGTGCAGCAAACAAAGTAGTAAATAAAATAAAGCAAGACAAAAACAAAGTAAAGAGATTGAGAAGTGGAGACTCCCCTTGCAGCGTGTCTTGATCTCCCCGGCAACGGCGCCAGAAAAAGAGCTTGATGGCGTGTAACTCACACGTTCGTTGGGAACCCCAAGAGGAAGGTATGATGCGCACAGTAGCAAGTTTTCCCTCAGAAAGAAACCAAGGTTTAATCGAACCAGTAGGAGCCAAGAAGCACGTTGAAGGTTGATGGTCGCGAAATGTGATGCGGCGCAACACCAGGGATTCCGGCGCCAACTAGGAACCTGCACAACACAACCCAAGTACTTTGTCCCAACGAAACAGTGAGGTTGTCAATCTCACCGGCTTGCTGTAACAAAGGATTAAACGTATCGAGTGGAAGATGTTTGCAAAGAAAACAGTAAAACAAGTAGATTGTATGCTATGTAAAGAATAGGACCGGGGTCCACAGTTCACTAGAGGTGTCTCTCCCATAAGATAAAAGCATGTTGGGTGAACAAATTACAGTCGGGCAATTGACAAATAGAGAAAGGCATAACAATGCATATACATGACATGGTAAATATAGTGAGATTTAATTGGGCATTACGACAAAGAACATAGACCGCCATCCAACTGCATCTATGCCTAAAAAGTCCACCTTCAGGTTATCGTCCGAACCCCCTCCAGTATTAAGTTGCAAAGCAACAGACAATTGCATTAAGTATTGTGCGTAATGTAATCAATAACTACATCCTTAGACATAGCATCAATGTTTTATCCCTAGTGGCAACAGCACATCACAACCTTAGAACTTTCTGTCACTGTCCCAGGTATCAATGAAGGCATGAACCCACTATCGAGCATAATTACTCCCTCTTGGAGTTAAGAGTAAAAACTTGGCCAGAGCCTCTACTAATAACGGAGAGCATGCAAGATCATAAACAACACATGAACAATAGATTGATAATCACCATAATCATAGTACTCTCTATCCATCGGATCCCGACAAACACAACATATAGTATTACAAATAGATGATCTTGATCATGTTAGGCAGCTCACAAGATCCAACAATGAAGCACAACAAGGAGAAGACGACCATCTAGCTACTGCTATGGACCCATGGTCCAGGGGTGGACTACTCACTCATCACTCCGGAGGCGATCATGGCGATGAAGAGTCCTCCGGGAGATGAATCCCCTCTCCGGCAGGGTGCCGGAGGCGATCTCCTGAATCCCCCGAGATGGGATTCGGCGGCGGCATCTCTGGAAGGTTTTCCGTATCGTGGCTCAGTGGGGGTTTCGCGACGGGGCTTTAAGTAGGCGGAAGGTCAACGCGAGGGGCCACACGGGGCCCAGGGGGCAGGGGCGCGGCCAGGGCTGGGCGCGCCCCCTGGCTGCCTCGTGGCCCCACTTCGTTAGGTCTTCGGTCTTCTGGAAGCTTCGTGCAAAAATAGGACCCTGGGCGAAAGTTTCGTCCAATTCCGAGAATATTTCTTTACTAGGATTTCTGAAACCAAAAACAGCAGAAACAGCAACTGGCTCTTCGGCATCTTGTTAATAGGTTAGTTCCAGAAAATGCATAAATATGACATATAATGTGCATAAAACATGTAGGTATCATCAATAAAGTAGCATGGGAACATAAGAACATGGGGACACGGTCATAGGCACCACGTCACACTCGACGGTGTCTTCATAGGGTCCTATCTTGAAGTTGACGGTGACGGTGTGTTGAATCTTGACATTGCCCTTGTCACTCAACCATTGGACATGGTATGGATGAGGATGCTTGCGAAGCGTGAGGTTGAGCTTCTCACATAGCTCGGTGCTTGCCAAGTTGTGGCAACTCCCACCGTCGATGATGACCTTGATTGACTTGCCACCAATGCCGGCACGCGTTTGGAAGATGTTGCATCTTTGGTCTTCCATAGCTTGGGGTTGAGTGGTGAGCACTCGAGTGACCACAAGAGAAGGGCTTGGATCATGTGTGCATAAGAGAGGGTCTTCTCCACTTTCTTCATCATAGTCTTCCTCATTAGCAACGGCGGCTTGCACTAGGGCTTCATATTCACCTTCACTTAGAGTCTCTATGTCACCATTCTCCATAGTGATCATGACCTTGGTGTTCTTGCACTCAAAGGACTTGTGGCCTTGGGTGCCACACTTGAAGCAAGTGACATTGGAAGGTCCCGTAGAGGCCTTAGAGGAGGCGGTGGAGGATACCGTTTGCTTCATGCGACTTTGTATGGAAGGTTGCTTGGAAGGTGTAGAGGATGCGGTTGGCTTGACACTTGTTGTAGGAGTTGATGTGGCAAGCTTGGAGGCGAAGTATTGCTTGGACTTCGAGTACTTGATGTCCTCATTCACTTGACGCTCGGCCTTAGAAGCTTGGTGAACCAACTCAACCATGTTGGAGTATTGTTGGAACTCCACAATCCTCTTGATGGGGTAGTTGAGGCCATTGAAGAACCTAGCGATGGTTTGGTTCTCGGACTCTTGGATGTTTGCTCGCATCATGGTTAACTCCATCTCCTTGAAGAATTCCTCAACGGTCTTGGTGCCTTGCTTCAACTTTTGTAGCTTGTTGAAGAGATCGGTCTTGTAGTGTGTAGGGACAAAGCGGGCTTGCATCTCCTCCTTCATGTCTTCCCAAGTATCAATTGGAGGATCACCCTTTTCTTCCCTAAGAGTGACAACTTGTTCCCACCAAGTGTTGGCATAATCTTCAAACTCGAGGGAGGCCATGGCTACTTTCTTGGCACCGGAGTAGTTATGGATGCGGAAGATCTTGTCAACCTTGAGTGCCCATGAGAGGTAGGCCTCGGCATCGTCTTCACCCTTGAACTTGGGCATGTTGAACTTGAGCTTTCCATACATATTCTCTTCATCTTCCATGTTGCGGCGGCGAGGACGGATGCCTTCATCTCTTGCGACTTGAGGTGGTAGAGGAGGTCTTCCACGACCAACCATAGCATTGGGTTGGCGTTGGAGGTGAACACTAGCTTCACTTGGCTCATGTTGAGGATGTTGTTGCGGGTCTTGGCGAGGTTGTTGGCGTTGCCCAATTATGGCCCTCTCATCTTGATCATGTTGTGGTTGCCCTCGGCCCCTTTGGTCATGGCGAGGATGGTTCCGGAGGTCACGCCTTGGTGGATCTTGATGACCTTGGTCTTGAGCATCCACATGGGCTTGACGATGAGGTGCCGGGTCCATGTTGTGGAGGACGTTGTCTTGGGGTTGGTCGTCATGCCCATGGTGGGCATGGCGAGCCGCTTGATGACGATCTTGGTGAAGAGCTTGTTCTTGTTGCGGACGTTCATGAGGACGAGCATGGCGATGGAACTCTCCGCGCCTTGAGTTGGAGCGAGAATCATCATGACGAGCGTGCGGTCGACGAGAGCGATGATGATCTCCATGCCTTGAGTCGGAGCTTGAGGACGAATGGTGATCATGGGAGTAGTCATCATGTGAGGTAGTCGATGACGATGAGGAAGTAGAGCGATGTCGATGTCGGCGTCCCAAGTTGTTGATGGCGCGCTCGAGGCTATCCATGCGCCGCTCCATGTTTGCATCATTGGCCGTCACTTGGTCATGCAAGTTGTCCGTAGCTTCACGAAGAAGATTCATATCTTGGTTCACTTGGCCGAAGTTGTGAGCCACTTCTTCATATTGTTGGTCGATGCGTGTCTCGAACAAATTGAGTTGGTCCTTGAACTCTTGGCGTTGCACCCATAGGTTGTGTTGGGTGGCCAACCTCTCGGAGGGGTGTAGGACCTCATCCTCCTTTGCTTGGTCTCCGTGCCTATCCATGATCACAAGACAAGAACTATGTTGTGGATGTTAGTGGAAGGAGACTACCTCTCACTCTTACCGTGGTAAGATAGTATTGAGGCAATCAACCAAGCCGAAAGTAAGACCAATTGTATCGGGACACACACGAAACACACGCAAAAGCTAGCAAATATGGTGTTAGGAATGGATGGTGGAAAGCCAAAAGACGAAATCCAAAATCGAGTATGTTGTTAAGAGTGGGTAAGGTCCAAAAATCCAAGTGTCAAAGTGGCGATCACTATAAACACGGAAAAATGTGGAACTCACACACGGGATGAGCGGGGTTAGTGCAACCAAGGAACGAGCGGAAAAATGAAAAACCCCTAAGCAAGGGTGCTCAATGTCACACTAACGCAAGAAGAGATCGAAGCTAGGTTGCATAGATTAGAAACACCAAGATTCGCACGAGGTCTCTCTTCTCTATCTCTCTTGCTTGCTTAAAAGCTTTTCACTCTTTTTGTATCGGTGGCACTTTGCACTTTGCTTTTCTCTTTTTTTTTTCACTAGCACACTATGCTCTTACTCTTTTGCTGGCCACTCACGAGCTCCACTTATGAGCTTTACTCACACAACGCACACCCTCACGGTCGGGACCTCGTGCGATGTTTCGCAACACTCGGAAGCTTCGCTCGTGGGATAGATCGCAAAAGAAGAGGGCTACAAGGGTTACTGCAAGTTATACCTGCGATGGTGGAGATGATGGTGGTGGTGGTGGTCGGCGGTGGTGTTAGTCGATGTCGAAGACGAGGAGCCCGGTCGGTGGTCCGGTCGGACCGGGTGTGGCGCCGGCTGCTCCGGTCGGTGGGCCGGTTGACCGGCTCTGGACCGGCTGCTCCGGTTTGCGGCCGGTTGACCGGGTTCTGCGCCGGACGGTCCGGTCTGGGGGCCGGTTGACCGGGTTCGAAACCGGGTTCGTCGATTTGGAGCTTTCTCTCTCCTGTTCTTCCCCAAACCAAAACCAAATCGACCAAATCGAAGAGAAACGATGGAATTGGAGGCTAAAAGTTGGGGAAATAGTAGATCAAGCACAACAACACCAGATCCACGGAGCAAAACCACTCAAAACTCAACCAAATCACAGATCCGTCCAAAGGCAATTTAGGGCTATTTTTTGGAAAATTTTCTAGAAACGAAATTGGGTGGGTGGAGGGTCAAATCCGCGGAAACCAAAGGCTGCTGATACCATATGATGTGGTCTGAGACCCCGATTGTGGCCCGATCTCGCGAATGACCCAAGGAATCAAGGGGGAAAGAGGGGGAGAGGCGGAAGAACACTAAGAACACGAAGAACACACGAAGATCCACGCACACCAACCCGATACAATCGATGCTTACCCTCACGGCTCGATGGACCGTGCCAATAGAATCCGCCCGGAAGAGACTCGAGGTAGAATTCCGAGAGGAGAGACCGGTGGGAAGGACGAATCAAGGAGTGGGAGAGAGAGTGTAAACACTAGAATCTCACACTACCAAATCCATACATCCACAAGGGTTGCCTTGATTACAGAGGGATGATACCCAAGGGAGACTAAGCTCAAAGTTAGGTTTGAGTTCTAAACAAGTCTGAAAAGTAAAGGAGGGGTCCCAGCTACTTAAATAGGCAAGCACAGCCAGCAAGGGCGAACAGGTACGCGAATGGATAAGTCAAGGCAGTTTGGTGGGGTATTCCCGTCGGATCCGGTTGGGCGTCCGGTCAGACCGGGCCTGTGACCGGGCTGTCCGGTCAGGGGTCCGGTCTGACCGGGCCTGTGACCGGGCTGTCCGGTCATGGGTCCGGTCGACCGGCCGCCAACCGGGATTCTGCGAAGAGTCCGGTCCTGGGTCCGGTCGTCGTCCGGTACGAGGGAGTTGGCCCGGTTTGCGCCCGGTTGACCGGGCCTGTGGCCGGGGCGTCCGGTCGTGGGTCCGGTCTGACCGGGCTCTGGACCGGCCAGCGTCCTTCTCTTCCTTGGCGCTCTTCGGGCGACGTCGGCTTCGGCTTCATGTTCATCTCCAGGTTCCTCTGCTCCTCTCCTTCCCTTGACCATGGCGTCTCATCCTCTCCGGGGTCTTGATGCTCCACGTACCTAATCACACAAAGTGTTTCGGCATGAGGTAGCATTCCATCCAATGGTGTATCGAGGTCGAGGGTAGTGAGGAGCGAGTTCACCTTGTCATGTATGGCTTTAGCTCGAGCCCGTGTCATTGGTCCACTTGGGGGACTTGTTGGCCTTGATGTAGTGTCGTTGGCGAGCGGGGCTACATCATATCACCTCTGATTGTATTCCATATGATGTCTCGTGAGTAGTTCGTTTAGTTCTTGAGGACATGGGTGAAGTCTAAATGCTAGTAGTGAATTATGGTTGAGTAATATTCAATGTTATGATATTTAAGTTGTGGTGTCATTCTTCTAGTGGTGTCGTGTGAACGTCGACTACACGACACTTCACCATTTATGGGCCTAGGGGAGTGCATCTTGTATTCGGTTGCTAATTGCGGGGTTGCCGGAGTGACAGAAACCTGAGCCCCCGTTAGTATATCGATGCAAGAGGGATCGCAGGATCTCAGAGTTTAAGGCTGTGGTTAGTGTTGGGCCTCCAAGAGCAGAGGTTTGTAGAACAGCAGCAAGTTTCCCTTAAGTGGATTACCCAAGGTTTATCGAACTCAGGGAGGAAGAGGTCAAAGATATCCCTCTCAAGCAACCCTGTAATCACAAAGCAAGAAGTCTCTTGTGTCCCCAACTCACCAAATACACTTGTCAGGTGTATAGGTGCACTAGTTCGGCGAAGAGATAGTGAAATACAAGTAATATGGATGTATATGAGTGGTAATAGCAATCTGAATAAAATATGGCAGCGAGTAAACATGCAACAAAACAGTAAACAAACGGAGATTCGATGCTTGGAAGCAAGGCCTAGGGATCCTGCTTTCACTAGTGGACACTCTCAACAATGATCACATAATAGGACTACTCTACACTCTTTTGTTGGATGATGAACGCATTGCGTAGGATTACACGAACCCTCAATGCCGGAGTTAACAAGCTCCACAATGCAATGTTCATATTTAAATAACCTTAGAGTGCAAGATAGATCAACATAATTACACCAAGAACTAACATAGCATGCACACTATCACCATCATGCATATGTAGGAGGAATAATACACATCAATACCATCATAGCAATAATTAACTTCATAATCTACAAGAGATCATAATCATAGCCTACGCCAAGTACTCACACGGTGCACACACTGTCACCATTACACACGTGGAGGAGGAATAGAGTACTTTAATAACATCACTAGAGTAGCACATAGATAATATTCAACTAGATCACATAAAGAGAGAGATGAACCACATAGCTACAGCGGAGCCCTCAGCCCCGGGGGTGAATTACTCCCTCCTCATCATGGAGACAGCGATGGCGGTGAAGATGGCGGTGGAGACGGCGGTGGAGATGACTCCGGGGGCAATTCCCCGTCCGGCAGGGTGCCGGAACAGAGACTTCTGTCCCCCGAATCTTGATTTCGCGATGGCGGCGGCTCTGGAAGGTTTTCTCGGGTCTCGTCTTCTCCGTCGGTGTTTTTAGGTCAGAGAGGCTTAAATAGGTGAAGAGAGGGAGTCGGAGGGGCCACGGGCTAGGGGGCGCGCCCCCCCGGCCGCGCCGGGGTGTGGTGTGGGGCCCCCCTGGCTCCCCTCTCATCCTCCTCCGGTGCTCTGGAAGCTTCCGGGAAAAATAGGAACCTGGGCGGTGATTTCGTCCGATTCCGAGAATATTTCGTTACTTTCTGAAACCAAAAACAGCAGAAAACAGGAACTGGCACTTCGGCATCTTGTTAATAGGTTAGTTCCAGAAAATGCGTAAATACGACATATAATGTGCATAAAACATGTAGGTATCATCAATAAAGTAGCATGGAACATAAGAAATCATCGATACGTTGGAGACGTATCAGCATCCCCAAGCTTAGTTCTGCTCGTCCCGAGCAGGTAAAACGATAACAAAGATAATTTCTGAAGTGACATGCCATCATAACCTTGATCATACTATTGTAAAGCACATGAGATGAATGCAGAGATTCGAAGCAATGATGAAGATAATGAGTAAACAAATGAATCATATAACAAAGACTTTTCATGAATAATACTTTCAAGACAAGCATCAATAAGTCTTGCATAAGAGTTAACTCATAAGCAATAAATTCTTAGTAGAAAGCTTTGAAACAACACAAAGGAAGATATAAGTTTCAGCGGTTGCTTTCAACTTTAACATGTATATCTCATGGATAATTGTCAACACAAAGTAATATAACAAGTGCAATAGGTAAACATGTAAGAATCAATGCACACAGTTCACACAAGTGTTTGCTTCTAAGATAGAAAGAATAGGTAAACTGACTCAACAATAAAGTAAAAGAATGGTCCTTCAAAGAGGAAAGCATCGATTGCTATATTTGTGCTAGAGCTTTGATTTTGAAAACATATAGAGAGCATAAAAGTAAAGTTTTGAGAGGTGTTTGTTGTTGTCAACGAATGGTAGCGGGTACTCTAACCCCTTGCCAGACAAACCTTCAAAGAGCGGCTCCCATTTTATTTTATTTTTGGGTGGCACTCCTTCCAACCTTTCTTTCACAAACCATGGCTAACCGAATCCTCGGGTGCCTGCCAACAATCTCATACCATGAAGGAGTGCCTTTTTATTTTAGTTTTATTATGATGACACTCCTCCCCACCTTTGCTTTCTCAAGCCATGGCTAACCGAATCCTTCGGGTGCCGTCCAACAATCACATACCATGGAGGAGTGTCTATTTTTGTTAATTAATTTGGGACTGGGAATCCCATTGCCAGCTCTTTTTGCAAAATTATTGGATAAGCGGATGAAGCCACTAGTCCATTGGTGAAAGTTGTCCAACAAGATTGAAAGATAAACACCACATACTTCATCATGAGCTATAAAACATTGACACAAATAAGAGGTAATAACTTTTGAATTGTTTAAAGGTAGCACTCAAGCAATTTACTTTGGAATGGCGGAGAAATACCATGTAGTAGGTAGGTATGGTGGACACAAATGGCATGAATATTGGCTCAAGTATTTGGATGCATGAGAAGTATTCCCTCTCTATACAAGGTTTAGGCTAGCAAGGTTATTTGAAGCAAACTCAAGTATAAAATGGTGCAGCAAGACTCACATATAAACATATTGTAAGCATTATAAGACTTTACATCGTCTCCTTGTTGTTCAAACACCTCAACCAGAAAATATCTAGACTTAGAGAGACCAATCATGCAAACCAAATTTTAACAAGCTCTATGTAATTATTCATTAATGGGTACTAGGTACATGATGCAAGAGCTTAAACAAGATCTATATGAGCACAACAATTGCCAAGTATCACATTATTCAAGACATTATACCAATTACTACATGTAGCATTTCCCGTTTCCAACCATATAACAATTAACGAAGCAGAACTTCGCCATGAATATTATGAGCTAAGAACACATGTGTTCATATGAACCAGCGGAGCGTGTCTCTCTCCCACACAAGGATGAACTTATTCAGAGAACTAAGATAACAAAACAAAAACAAAAATAAAAGCACACAGACGCTCCAAGTAAAGTACATAAGATGTGACCGAATAAAAATATAGTTTCACTAGAAGAAACCTGATAAGTTGTCGATGAAGAAGGGGATGCCTTGGGCATCCCCAAGCTTAGATGCTTGAGTCTTCTTAAAATATGCAGGGATGAACCACCGGGGCATCCCCAAGCTTAGACCTTTCACTCTTCTCGATCACATTATATCACCCTCTTCTATTGACCCTTGAAAACTTCCTTCACACCAAACTTCAAGCAAACTCATTAGAGGGTTAGTGCATAATCAAAATTCACATGTTCAGAGGTGACACAAACATTCTTTTCACTTCTGGACATTGCATAAAGCTACTGGACATTAATGGATCAAAGAAATAAATCCAACATAGCAAAAGAGGCAATGCGAAATAAAAGGCAGAATCTGTCAAAAACAGAACAGTCCGTAAAGACGAATTTAAAGCTGGCACCAGACTTGCTCAAATGGAAAAACTCATAACTAATGAAAGTTGCGTACATATCTGAGGATCACGCTCGTAAATTGGCAGATTTTTTAGAATTTTCTACAGAGAACTGTGCCCAGATTCGTGACAGACAGCAATGCTGTTTCTGCGCAGCGATCCCAAATATAACATCAACTTTGACATAGAAACTTTACTTGGCACAAAAACATGATAAGGAGAGGTTGCTACAGTAGTAAACAACTTCCAAGACACAAATATAAAACAAAGTACTGTAGCAAAATAACACATGGGTTATCTCCCAAGAAGTTCTTTCTTTATAGCCATTAAGATGGGCTCAGCAATTTTGGTGATGCACCCGCAAGAAATAGTATTTGAAGCAAAAGAGAGCTTCAAGAGGCAATTCAAAACACATTTAAGCCTAACATGCTTCCTATGCAGAAGAATCTTATACACAAATGAATTCATGAAGAGCAAAGTAACAAGCATAGGAAGATAAAACAAGTGTAGCTTCAAAAATTTCAGCACATAGAGAGGTGTTTTAGTAACATGAAAATTTCTATAACCATATTTTCCTCTCTCATAATAACTTTCAGTAGCATCATGAGCAAACTCAACAATATAACTATCACATAAAGCATTCTTATCATGAGTCTCATGCATAAAATTATTACTACTCCCAACATAAGCATAGTCATTCTTATTAATTGTAGTGGGAGCAAATTCAACAAAGTAGCTATCAAATATAGGAGGTATATTGTAATCATAATCAAATTTATCCTCCATAACAGGTGGTAACAAAAGACTACTATCATTATAATCATCATAAATGGGAGGCAAAGTATCATCAAAGTAAATTTTCTCCTCAATGCTTGGGGGACTAAAAATATCATGCTCATCAAAGCCAGCTTCCCCAAGCTTAGAATTTTCCATAGCATTAGCAACAATAGTGTTCAAAGCATTCATATTAATATGTTCCATGGGTTTTTTAATTTTCGCATCAAACCATCCATGTCTTAAATCAGGAAATAGAATAAAAAGGTCATTGTTGTCCATTATGCCTAACTAGTGTAAACAAGAAACCAAATGTCGTAATTGCAGAGTCTAAAGGAAATAGCTTCGAGCACACACACAATGGCGCCAGAAAAGTACTGTTACCTGGAACCGGAGTATGAGTGCCTTTTACCTTTCCTCCCCGGCAACGGCGCCAGAAAAGTGCTTGATGTCTACGGGTGCTTCTATTCTTGTAGACAGTGTTGGGCCTCCAAGAGCAGAGGTTTGTAGAACAGCAGCAAGTTTCCCTTAAGTGGATTACCCAAGGTTTATCGAACTCAGGGAGGAAGAGGTCAAAGATATCCCTCTCAAGCAACCCTGTAATCACAAAGCAAGAAGTCTCTTGTGTCCCCAACACACCAAATACACTTGTCAGGTGTATAGGTGCACTAGTTCGGCGAAGAGATAGTGAAATACAAGTAATATGGATGTATATGAGTGGTAATAGAAATCTGAATAAAATATGGCAGCGAGTAAACATGCAACAAAACAGTAAACAAACGGAGATTCGATGCTTGGAAGCAAGGCCTAGGGATCCTGCTTTCACTAGTGGACACTCTCAACAATGATCACATAATAGGACTACTCTACACTCTTTTGTTGGATGATGAACGCATTGCGTAGGATTACACGAACCCTCAATGCCGGAGTTAACAAGCTCCACAATGCAATGTTCATATTTAAATAACCTTAGAGTGCAAGATAGATCAACATAATTACACCAAGAACTAACATAGCATGCACACTATCACCATCATGCATATGTAGGAGGAATAATACACATCAATACCATCATAGCAATAATTAACTTCATAATCTACAAGAGATCATAATCATAGCCTACGCCAAGTACTCACACGGTGCACACACTGTCACCATTACACACGTGGAGGAGGAATAGAGTACTTTAATAACATCACTAGAGTAGCACATAGATAATATTCAACTAGATCACATAAAGAGAGAGATGAACCACATAGCTACAGCGGAGCCCTCAGCCCCGGGGGTGAATTACTCCCTCCTCATCATGGAGACAGCGATGGCGGTGAAGATGGCGGTGGAGACGGCGGTGGAGATGACTCCGGGGGCAATTCCCCGTCCGGCAGGGTGCCGGAACAGAGACTTCTGTCCCCCGAATCTTGATTTCGCGATGGCGGCGGCTCTGGAAGGTTTTCTCCGTCTCGTGGCTCTCCGTCGGTGTTTTTAGGTCAGAGAGGCTTAAATAGGCGAAGAGAGGGAGTCGGAGGGGCCACGGGCTGCCCACACCCTAGGGGGGGCGCCGGGGTGTGGTGTGGGGCCCCCTGGCTCCCCTCTCATCCTCCTCCGGTGCTCTGGAAGCTTCCGGGAAAAATAGGAACTGGGCGGTGATTTCGTCCGATTCCGAGAATATTTCGTTACTAGGATTTCTGAAACCAAAACAGCAGAAAACAGGAACTGGCACTTCGGCATCTTGTTAATAGGTTAGTTCCAGAAAATGCGTAAATACGACATATAATGTGCATAAAACATGTAGGTATCATCATTAAAGTAAGAACCGATAGTATATCGATGCAGGAGGGATCGCAGGATCTCAGAGTTTAAGGCTGTGGTTAGATTTATCTTAATTACTTTCTTGTAGTTGCGGATGCTTGCAAGGGGTATAATCACAAGTATGTATTAGTCCTAGGAAGGGCGGTGCATTAGCATAGGTTCACCCACACAACACTTATCAAAACAATGAAGATTATTAAGCCACATGAAGCGAAAGTACTAGACTAAAATCCCCGTGTGTCCTCAGGAACGTTTGGTCATTATAAGTAAACAAACCGGCTTGTCCTTTGTGCTAAAAAGGATTGGGCCACTCGCTGCAATTATTTCTCTCGCATTTTATTTACTCGTACTTTATTTATCTGCAATATCAAAACCCCTTGAATACTTGTTTGTGAGCATTTACAGTGAATCCTTCATCGAAACTGCTACCAACACCTTCTGCTCCTCGTTGGGATCGACATTCTTACTTATCGAAGATACTACGATACACCCCCTATACTTGTGGGTCATCAAGACTATTTTCTGGCGCCGTTGCCGGGGAGTGAAGCGCTATTGGTAAGCGGAATTGGTAAGGAAAACCTTTACTGTTTGTGCTGATTTTATTTCTGCCTGCTGCTATAAATCATTATGGAGAGATCTTCTCTTCAATTTCTATTTGGGAAATCTACTACTACTGCAACGGTAGTGGATGAAGCGCCAGGTGAGGAAGTAGTACCATATAAAATACCTATGAAAATTATTGAACGTGTTATGGATAACCGCTATGAAGGGGATGGAACTGTCCATCCTGGTGATCATTTATTGTTTTTGCATGAATTATGCGGGTTATTCAAATGTGCAGGTATTTCTATGAATGAAGTTAGGAAGAAACTATTCACTATATCGCTGTCTGGTAAAGCGGCGCACTGGTATAAATTGCTGAAGAATGGTGATTCTATTGATTGGGAGGACATTGTGCCTTTATTTTATTCCAAATTTTATCCTCCAAGTGAAATTCACAAAGATCGGAACCGCATATATAATTTCTGGCCTCATGATGGAGAGAGTATTGCCCAAGCTTGGGGGAGATTGAAGTCTTTAATGCTCAAATGTCCCATTCATGAGCTTCCTGGTAATGTTATTATTGATAATTTCTATGCAAGACTTTCTTTTCAAGACAAGACCTTGCTGGATACTTCTTGTTCTGGATCATTTACACGCAAGAATGAAGAGTTTAAAAGGGACCTTCTTGATCGGATCCAAGAAAATACTGAAGGATGGGAGAACGACAAAGATAGAGAATCAGGTATAATTTATGATTATAAATGCATTGAAGCTTTTATGGATACTGATAAATTTCGTAATATGAGTGCTACATATGGTCTTGATTCCCAAGTTGTTGCAAATCTTTATAAAGCTTTTGCCTCTCATTATGAACTGCCTAAGAAGAATTTTGATAAGTATCATGAACCGTATAAAGATAAAGTTGATTCATCTGTAAACAAATGTGTAGTGATTGAAACTGTTGATAATGTTATTCCTGAAGCTTATATTGAAAAAACTCCTTTCCCTGTTAAAATGAAGGAGTACTCTGTCATATCTAGTGCGGTTAATAAAAGTGAAAAGAAACCTAAAGAACCTGAAGAACAAATTAAAATTGAACCTGCTGTTGCAATAGTTAAAGATCTTGTGACTGAAAATGTGGAGGATGGTCATATTATTTTCTGTGAAGATGCTTCTAATATTGTTTCACATCCTAATAAATCCAAACAAGTTAGTGTTCCTATGCTATCTGTTAGAATTGGTGATCATTGCTATTATGGTTTATGTGATATTGGTGCAAGTGTTAGTGCTATTCCTTATGAGCTTTACACGGAGATTATGCACGAAATTGGTTCTTGTGAACTTGAAGATATTGATGTGGTTATTCATCTGGCTAATAGAGAAACTATTTCTCCAATTGGTATTGTTCGAGATGTGGAAGTTCTATGTGGTAAGATTAAATATCCTGCTGACTTTTTGGTACTTGGTTCTGCTGCTAGTGATCATTGTCCTATCATTTTTGGTAGACCTTTTCTAAATACTTGTGGAGCTATTATAGATTGTAAGAAAGAGAAAATTTTGACTAGATTTGCTGGTGAACCTTATGAATTTAACTTTTCTAAATTTACCAAAACTCCTTATAAAGTTGACTTGCCTAGTAATGATTTTAAAATGGAGCAGTGTGCATCTATTGTTCTTGTTCCTAATAATCCTTTGCAGCAACATTTGGAGAATAGTGAAAGTGAAGCTTTTAGGAAAGAAAGAGATGAGCTTGATGAAATTTTTCTTCGCCAACCTATTCTCAAGCATGATTTACCGGTGGAAGATTTGGGTACAACACCGCCACCAAAGGAAGATCCTGTTTTTGATTTAAAGCCTTTACCTGATAATCTTAAATATGCTCATATTGATGATAAGAAAATATATCCTGTTATTATTAGTTCTAAGCTTTCAGAGATTGAGGAAGAAAGGTTATTGGAAATATTGAAGAAACACCGAGGAGCTATTGGCTATACTCTTGATGATTTGAAAGGGATTTCTCCTTCTATTTGCCAACATGCTATTAATATGGAAGAAGATGCAAAGCCTGTTGTTGAACATCAACGTCGTCTAATTCCAAAGATGAAAGAGGTGGTAAGGAATGAGGTATTAAAACTTCTTGAAGCTGGTATTATATATCCTATTGCTGATAGTAGATGGGTTAGTCCTGTGCATTGTGTTCCTAAGAAAGGAGGAATGACTGTTGTGCCTAATGATAATGATGAGCTTATTCCTCAAAGAATAGTTGTAGGATATAGAATGTGCATTGATTTTCGAAAAGTTAATAAAGTTACTAAGAAAGATCATTACCCTTTACCCTTTATTGATCAAATGCTAGAAAGGTTATCTAAAAATACTCATTTTTGCTTTCTTGATGGTTATTCTGGGTTTTCACAAATTGCTGTTAAAGCTAAAGATCAAGAGAAAACCACATTTACTTGTCCTTATGGAACTTATGCTTATAGGCGTATGCCTTTTGGTTTATGTAATGCTCCTGCTACTTTTCAAAGATGCATGTCTGCTATTTTTCATGGTTTTTGCGAAAGTATTGTAGAAGTGTTCATGGATGATTTTTCTGTCTATGGGAATTCTTTTGATAATTGCTTGCGAAACCTCGATAAAGTTTTGCAGAGATGTGAAGAAACTAACCTTGTTCTTAATTGGGAGAAATGCCACTTTATGGTTAATGAAGGAATTGTATTGGGACATAAAATTTCCGAGAGAGGTATTGAAGTTGATAGAGCTAAAGTTGAAGCAATTGAGAAGATGCCCTATCCGAGGGATGTTAAAGGTATTCGTAGTGTTCTTGGTCATGCTGGGTTTTATAGGAGATTTATTAAAGATTTCTCTAAAATTTCAAAGCCTCTTACTAATCTTCTTCAAAAAGATGTACCTTTTGTTTTTGATGATGATTGTAAGGAAGCTTTTGAAACTCTAAAGAAAGCCTTAACAACTGCTCCTGTAGTTGAACCTCCTGATTGGAATTTGCCTTTTGAAATTATGTGTGATGCTAGTGATTTTGCTGTAGGCGCTGTTCTTGGACAGCGGGTAGATAAAAAATTAAATGTTATTCATTATGCTAGTAAGACTCTTGATGCTGCTCAAAGAAATTATGCTACAACTGAAAAAGAATTGTTAGCTGTAGTCTTTGCTTGTGATAAGTTTAGACCCTATATTGTTGATTCAAAAGTTACAATTCATACTGATCATGCTGCAATTAGATACCTTATGACAAAGAAAGATGCTAAGCCAAGGCTTATTAGATGGGTACTTCTGTTGCAAGAATTTGATTTACATATTATAGATAGGAAAGGTGCTGATAATCCTGTTGCTGATAATTTGTCTAGATTGGAAAATATTGCTTATGATCCTGTTCCTGTTAATGATAGTTTTCCAAATGAACAATTGGCTGTAATAAAGGTGAGCTCGCGAGAGAGCCCTTGGTATGCAGATTATGCTAACTTTATTGTTTCGAAGTATTTGCCTCCAACCTTTTCAGCTCAGCAAAGGAGGAAATTCTTTTATGACTTAAGGCATTATTTTTGGGATGACCCACACTTATATAAAGAAGGATGGATGGTATTATGAGAAGATGTGTTCCTGAATATGAACTGAGATATTGAATAAATGTCATGGTAGTGTTTATGGAGGACATCACGATAGACCGCGCAAAAGGTTCTAAAGGGTTTTTATTGGCCAACACTCTTCAAAGATGCTTTTATTTTATCTTGTATTTTATCTTGTGATGAATGTCAAAGAGTTGTAATATCTCCAGACGCAATGAAATGCCTATGAATTATACTCTTGTTATTGAACCATTCGATTGTTGGGGATTCGACTTCATGGGTCCTTTCCCTTCTTCAGATGGTAACACTCATATACTTGTCGCTGTTGATTATGTTACTAAATGGGTAGAAGCTATACCTACAAAAAGTGCTGATGGTGAGACCTCTATAAAAATGCTTGTAGATGTTATATTTCCTAGATTTGGAGTACCTAGATATATTATGACTGATGGAGGTTCTCATTTTATTCATGGAGGTTTTAGAAAAACTCTTGCTAAGTATGGTATTAATCATAGAATTGCTTCTGCTTATCACCCTCAAACTAGTGGTCAAGTAGAATTATCAAATAGAGAGATTAAAGCTATTTTGGGAAAGACTGTTAATAAATCTAGAAAGAATTGGGCTAGCAAATTGAAAGAAGCACTATGGGCTTATAGAACTGCTTATAAAAATCCTATGGGAATGTCACCTTATAAAATGGTTTATGGAAAAGCTTGTCATTTACCTTTAGAACTAGAGCACAAAGCTTATTGGGCTGTTAGAGAACTAAATAAAGATCCTAAATTAGCCGGTAATAAGAGGTTGTTGCAATTAAGTTCTCTAGATGAATGGAGAAGTGAAGCTTATGAAAATGCTAAACTCTTTAAAGAAAAAGTTAAGAAGTGGCATGATAGAAGGATCATTAAAAGAGAATTTAATGTTGGAGATCAAGTTCTATTGTATCGGTCTCGTCTCAGATTCTTTGCAGGGAAATTACTCTCGAAGTGGGAAGGACCATATGTTGTTGAGGAGGTGTATCGTTCAGGAGCAATTAAAATTAGCTCTCTCCAAGGCAATGCCACACAAGTGGTGAATGGACAAAGACTCAAGCATTATATCTCGGGTGATTCTTATAATGTTGATATTGATATTATTCAAGTGGAAACACCGGAGGCTTTCATCAAAGGACAAATCGACAGTCCGCCAGAACTCGACTTTGAATAGGTAACAGTACAGGTAATAAAAAGTCCGCGTTTACCTTTCCGAACATTATTTCTGCTGTTTTTAGAAAATATGAAAAATTACGGAATCGAAACGGAGTGGAAAAGACGCGCGAGGGCGTGCCACAGCCGGCGCGGGCCCCACCCTGGCCGCGCCGACCTATGGTGACGGCACCTCGGCGTCCCGTTTCCACTCGTTTTCGGCCTGGAACCTTCCTTTTGTCGTAAAAATATTTGCTATATAATCCCCCGGACCCCTGGAGGTCCGTAATATCGTTTTCTCGTCGTGTTTTGTTTCGAGCTGTTTTCTGCCAGATTTGTTTTGATCTAGAAGCACCATGGTCTCCAACAACAAGGACAAGGAACCTTTGAAGGAAAATATTCAAGACCCGGAGCTGAAGAAAGAAGATGCAAGAGAGGATGAGGAAGAAGTGGAGGAAGCTCCGCAGGAACACCAACAAGCCACCGTCGCAAGTATTGGCGTGATATCAAATCCATCCAACATCAAGAGGAGTGCACGAATCGCTACCGGAGGAGCGGTTCCACGTCATTACTTGGCTCCAAGGACATCTTCTCCGAGCAATTACAACCCTTACCGCAATCTAATCTACGATCGTCAAACTGAAAGGACCCCCAAGGTAGTGTTGCCAAGTAATTGGGATATAAATCGTTCTGACAATGCAGGAGAGATGAAATCTGAAGCTGAAGGATGGGGAAACAATTCTAAGAGTTGGGATTCACCACCGGACATGATTATGAGCCGCGTTGAGCACAACTCGGAGATGATTCGCAACCTCACCTATGAGATTGAAGGTTTACAGGAGCTTGTCAGGAAGCTTGTCGAGAAGAATCCATCACCATCATCACCGAAGGAGTAATTCATCATCGGTATTGGCATCCCCTTGGTTTGTTCCAAGCTTGGGGGAGTGCCGCGGTATCACATCATCACCACCTTTATCTTTTACTATCAAGTAGTGTCATATCATGAGTAGGGAAGTTATCATATGGAATAGTATGCAATGTGGAAGTATCTCTCTTAGTTAGTTATCTATGTATCCGTTGGTGTGAGTTATCGTTATGGAATATTAATGAGAAGTCTTATCATTTACTTTTTGCACACCTTATTTTAGTTTGCAATCTCCATTATATGATTACTCTTGACATGAGTATTGATATCACTTTGGGAGCATCAAGTAAATCTATTTGGTTTTGGCAAACTTAGCATTGGTCAATAGCAACAACATCTTGATGTTTAATAGAAGAGAGAAATACACTTAGATATATTACTATTATCTCTATGCTTAGTATTCTAAAGTTAAAGTTGCTTGTGCTTATGAGAAAGATGCATGATTGTTCTATCATATGTATATTTGTTTGTTTCCCTCAACCTTTATGCTTGCTATCAAACCTTGCTAGCCAAAGACTTGTATCGAGAGGGAATGCTTCTCATACATCCATAACCTTAGACCAAACCTATGCCATTTGTGTCCACCATACCTACCTACTACATGGTATTTTCTGCCATTCCAAGTAAATACTTCATGTGTTACCTTTAAATTATTCAAACTACTACTCCTTATTTGTGTCAATGTTTTATAGCTCATGAGGAAGTATGTGGTGTTTTATCTTTCAATCTTGTTGGGCGGACTTTCACCAATGGACTAGTGGCACATCCGCTTATCCAATAACTTTGCAATAAGAGCTGGCAACGGGGTTCCCAGCCCCAATTAATAACTTTCATTAATAATTCTCTTCACATGTTTTGCTCTGACTTATCAGTAAGCAACTTAATTTTGCAATAGACACTCCTCCATGGTATGTGAATGTTGGAAGGCACCCGAGAGGTTAGCCATGGATTGAGAAAGCCAAGGTTGGGGGGAGTGTCATCTTTAATAAAACTAAAATACATGTGTAAACAAAAGAGAAGGGGGATGATCTACCTTGCTGGTAGAGATGCCGTCCCTCATGGGAGCCGCTCTTGGAAGGTTCGTTTGGCAAGGGGGTTAGAGTGCCCGCTACCATTCGTTGACAACAACAAACGCCGCTCAAAATCTTACTTTTATGCTCTTTATATGATTTCAAAACTTGAAAAGCTCTAGCACATGATTTAATCCCTGCTTCCCTCTGCGAAGGGCCTGTCTTTTACTTTTATGTTGAGTCAGTAAACCTATTTCCTTCTATCTTAAGCAAGCAATTGAGTTGTTGTGAACCAATCATTTATGCTATGATTCAGTTGATCATGTCTTTTATACTTTCTTGTTTAGTACCAATTTTATCTAAATGAATATGACTTTGAAGTTATCAATGATTATGAAGAGATTGTTATGCTTGAATATGAAAGCTCAGCTATAAAATCTAATATGAAAGCTTTGCTTAGAAGTACAATCCGTTAGTAGTTCTCTGACCAAGAACGAAGTTTGCCATCACCAACTATGATTTCTTATGCACCTTTACTTGTGATTTCTCTTTACCTATTTCGAGATGAGTTATATGAGGAAGTTGTTTACTAGAATGTCTTGTGTGAATGAATATGATGCTTCTTGTCCATATTTTATTTATCGACTCTTCACTCCATAAACATGTGGTCTTGTTTATCGAGCTCAGTTTCGCTTGGGGACAAGCGAGGTCTAAGCTTGGGGGAGTTGATACGTCCAATTTGCATCACTATTTTGTATCATAATTTGCTGTTATTCATTGATATATTTCATATTGGGACACAATACTTATGTTATTTCATCTATTTTGCATGTTTCATCATCATTGGAGGATCAAGCACCGGAGCCAGGATTCTGCTGAAAAAGCACCGTCAGAACACAATATTTCGGAAGATCAACTGTGGAAGGGAATTTCACGTAAATTCCTATTTTTCCAGATGACGGAGGGAGCCAGAAGGGGGAGCAGAGAGGAGCCATGTGGGCCCAGACCCTAGGGCGGCGCGGCCCAGGGCCTGGCCGCGCCACCCCGTGGTCTGGGGGCCCATGACCCCTTTCGCCTCCTTTTCTTCGCGCTCCTTCGTCCCGAAAACCTAAGCCAGAGGGAGGACCTCACGAAGAGTTACAGCCTCCTCTGCGGGGCGGAGAACACCAGAGAGAAAAGAGCTCTCCGGCGGGCAGGAATCCGGGGAAATTCCCTCCCGGAGGGGAAATCGACGCCATCGCCATCGTCATCGAGCGGGACATCATCTCCACCATCATCATCATCATCTCCACCATCTACACCGCCATCACCACCGCTGCACCTCGTCACCGCTGTAACAATTTGGGTTAAATC